>JBBPMM010000150.1:0-54111 GCA_038090335.1 Solioccasus polychromus | reverse complement strand
GCAACATTGACCATTGACTATTTGAAAATAAATAAATAAATGTACAGGATTCGAAGGCAAGGCTTTGTATAAAAATCAGTAATGTTATTACGAATCATCATTGATAAGTGACTCTTCCCACGGTCTTCATTTGTTTCCGAGTCGCTCCATCAGGCTCACGCCACCATTGGCAGGTCCAGGCCACGGCAAATCAGCCGAACGTCACCTCGCTCTTGGTGATTGATTGAAACCCCCGCGGTGGACTATGCCTCGATACAATGAGAAGGCCACAATGCCCAGGTTCAACTCCACAGCAGTACAGCATTCCATCCGGAAGCAGAAGAAAGCGGCAAGTACTGTGAGGAAAGGGTTTGACGTGGATAAC
Organism: Solioccasus polychromus; assembly: GCA_038090335.1. Lineage (NCBI taxonomy): Eukaryota > Fungi > Basidiomycota > Agaricomycetes > Boletales > Boletaceae > Solioccasus > Solioccasus polychromus. The sequence continues at coordinate 53,747 of JBBPMM010000150.1, read as the reverse complement.
ATTCTTAGAATAGAGAATGTGCTGGTTTTTATGTGATTTCTTTTACACAGATATGGAAGTATGGGAGTAGGTGGCTTCACACGGATCTACGATACCCTCGCGATGTACACTAAGCCCCGACACACACCACTGAAGAATCCCTCGGTCTCACCTTACACACTTGGTACATCTGCATCAAGAGTCAACAAAACCCAGTTTTTTTTTTTTTTTTGCCTTGGATAGTTTAGGAAACTACCAATGGCATCGACCTTGTCCTCTTATTTTGATAGGTGGTTCTGCATAGATTACAGTGCGTTTGTTTATCTTTTTCTCTTTCTCTGGGTTATGTATTCCTTTGCTTGCCGATTCTGCGAATTCTTTCCAAGTTAGATCATCGAGAGGCGTATGATTGGCCATCTGACCACTTATGATTGCCCTACTCCGCTTGCAGTCCCCTGTGGATATACTCAAGAAAATCGTCCGTTTAAGCGGAATCAATGTAAAATGTAAAATCCTACTAATTCACTACCCAGAGTCTGTGACGATTTCGCATGGAATGAAGCAATAATTTTGACTATCACATCATTTTTATTGGATTGCAGTAATATTCAGTTCAATCACATCCAGATCACAACTCGCTAACAGCAGCAAATAGTACAGGTTTACATTGTCTTTAGAAGCTTCCTGATGGAACCTGAATGGTGCATATCTAACAAAAGCATTCGCAGTGTAAAGAATCATCCTGCCATGCTAAACGGTAGGTGACATTCTGGACCGCCATTCCGCAATGCACTGTGGATGTTGATCACCCTACTGGCCACGCCATACACCATAGTGGCACATGCATCCCTGCATCCCTCGTTGTCTTGAACGTGTCGATGATACACGTCTTTCCTAGGAAACTTTTGACTGCAGCTTTGGCAGTAAAAGCCTTCCTTGAGGTGAACCGTAACGACGTGTCGAGAAATCGAACCCTCTAGCATCGGTTTCGAACCACATCCATCCCAGAGACACCGAGAATTACTACCCGCATGCGGACGCTTGTGCCATTCACGAATGTGGGTGGCAATGTGGGCTTTGGAGCCAACAATCCATGTTCCGCAAGGGTCACTGGTCGCGTTCCACTGGCATTCATATACACTGACTGAATCGCTTCCTTGACTTGCGATAGAATGGAGAACATCCTTATCGATCCAAATATCATCGATCCTGATTGAAGTACGCTGGCGATGGCGACGGCCCGATCCCTTCATTACGGGAGCGCGATACAACACAACTGGAGGTTGAATTTCAATGCTGCGAGTGCTTTGTACGTTTCTGATAGATGTATGGCGGGACAATTGAACCGGTGTGCCGCTAGATGAAATCCGCGTAATGTGACTAAACTGACACAAATATAAGCATCAACAACACAGAGATAGAATGAAGGATACTGACGTCGGTACCGATATTTGCGTGGTAACCTTCCGGCAAGCTGGAGAAATATGAATCCATGGCTTGTGGTGGTTCCTGCGTGGTTCTGGGAGCACCACCAGGAGAAAACGACCCTAAGAACAATTTGGGAACTTGTTAAATTGGGTTGTTACGAGGGCTGGAGGTCATGCATACCATATAAAGGAACAATTTGGGATCGAGGTTCCATCGCCAACGAAGGAAAGCATGCACTTGTTGGCCCACATCTACCATAAACCGGGTACGCCTCGGACCATTTTCTTGTGTCCAGCATAACCGTCGGCACTCTGTAAACGTATTGACGTCAATCGATCAACGAGTTGTATCTGGGCTACCTCGGAAATTGATCTGATGTATATTTGGCAACTTGAGTCGTACAACTTAGGAATTTATATTGGTAACGCATCGGTCGTACTTAGATATACCACTTACATGCCCCCGTCATGATTATGATAACAGAATCGAGAACTTGGCCTAGAAAGCGCCGTTTCTTGTGTGAACTGTCCGCCGGACCCCGACATGTTATCGTTGTCGAGCAGCATAGGTTGCGGGGGAGTCGAAGTATATGGCTCGGGGGCGGTTGAAAATGCATCCCACTTGTTTCGATGTGCCAATGCAAGGGGAAGAGCACTTGATGCGAATGTATCGCCAGGGATTGACATGAGTTGCACAGATCTGAAGGGATGAGCAGGTTTTCTCACTCCGAGCCATTATATATTCCAGAGGAGAGTTACTACCGCGAATCTCAGCGTTTCCATTTCGGAGTCGACTCGCTTATGTAAAGGCTGTGCTTGCCTCTTTTAGATGGATTGGCCACCCCTCAGCGAACACTCTTCTTCGCACCTTCACGCCCTCTCAGGCTCGCCCTTCCATTCTCGCATCCCCTTCAGGCACAATGGATCAAGAACGTGACGGCATGCTGCCGTAGCCGACGCCCATCTCAAAGTAGAGAGCAGCATCGTCAGGCCGAAGAAGCTGACATACCTTTTTCTCGTCGCAGATGCATGTATGCATGCAGCGTCGCCATCGTATCGTCGCACCCTGTGCCATCGTCGTCCCCGACCTCTGCGTAATGGTCTCCGTGAGTTGCGTTGTCGCACCTTGCGTCCCATTGTCCGTTGCATCCACGTATTCCGTGACGTTTCGCATTCCCGCATCGCCGGCCCCATCGTTTTTGTGGGTCTATCCCTCCTTGTCTTCCTTCGCGTCTCCCCCCGCTTTCGCCGCTTCGTGTCCCAGACCGTCGTTCTCAAGTCTCCATCTTATCCTCGCCATCCCCGCGTATCCCGTCGTCACCGTCGTCACATCCCCGCATCCCTCCATTGCCGCACCTCCATCGTCGCTATCATCCCTGACGTCGTGTTCTACGTCCCGACATCGTCTTGAGTTGTAGTCGCACTCCGTGGCCTTACGTGCCTCATATTCCCCGCGACGTTGGCCTCATCATCTTCTTGATCCCCCTGTCCCGCGGCATCCTCGTCTTCGTCGCTGGGATTCCTGTATCGCAGCCGTCTTTTCCTTGCTAGCGACGCCATTATTGTCGCGTCTTTGTCGTTGCCATTTTCTTCGCTATTCTCTTATCTTTGTCGCCTCCGCTATCATTGTCGATCCGCTTGTCATCATTGATATCACCACCTTCCTCACCCTTTTCGTCGAGGCATGTCAAGTGGAAGCGAAATCTGCGGCAGAATGGACACGGTGATACTGTCGGTTACGCCCTCGCGTTTTCATCGGGGCGTCGAGCGCAAGAAATGGAGGGCCGGATGGGTTTGTTCCCATGCCGCTATCACCAGGACGTAGTCGCATCCGAGAAAGGGGGGACGGACAACGTGTGGACGAGGGAAGTGTTGTTGCCACACCGAAGGATCCGACTATTGTGGGCTGGTACAGTGGACTGGCTGTGGCCATGACAGCCGTGAGCCTACATAGGCCGACGCACGAGGTAGCGAAGGGTCTTGTGCATGAGGCAGGCGGGGCACCTCACCTTTCACTTTTTGTTTTATTGCCTTCCCCTACCTACCTAGCACCATCGATTCGCACCTCCGCCCCCCTCTCCCACACACAAGTTTTTTCGAGCGTTCGGACCCCGCTGGACGCCCCATCTCAAACTCAACGCTGGTCGCTTCACAGCGTGCGGTTCAGCAAGCTAAATTGTGTGGTCCAAGCCCACCCGGACAAATTATCTTACCTCGCAGGTCGGAGCCGGCTTCGAGCCGGAAGCCCCGCCATGGCACAATGTGTATATTAGTCTTTACCCGTATTTGCAGTCTTCTATCTCTCGACCGTGTGCGTGTGATGCGTAGATCCGTGACTTAATCATTTTTGTAATTCATGAATACTTGGACCAGGCATCCTGGGATTGCGCTTCTTTGCGAAAATTACGCAGTATGCACATTTTTAGACAAAAATACTAGCGGAGCGATGTTAGACTGGTGTATACCAACCCAATGGAGAACGATATTTCTCCCATCGCTTAACCCATCTTGCAGTCCAATATATAATGGCCACCAGTGTCATCTGTTTCCTCTGAAGCGCATCGGAAACTGGACTACGGCCGGACGAGTATTGAGATTATTGTTCTCACGGTGTTCTCCTAGATGGTGTCGACGTTATGTGGTATAGTATCAGAACCTCGCCCTGGGTATAGAGATCGATGTTTCCGGTAGTCGCAACTGTACCAGGCTCACATGTAGATTTCTAAATGTGAACGATGATAATTTCTTTATACTGTACATAGATGGTCGGACCGATCGAACTTGACGTATCTTGAGACTACACATTATTCATTCCTATCCATCTATGCATCACTGTGCCTGTATTAGTGAACATTACACTTTCAGCCCTTTTTCATGGGCTAAACTACGTCAACAGGCTGTCGGGTGACCATAAGGCTGGTGGCTGGAACGCGCGGACCGACACATTCGCCTACCTAGGAAACGATGTCAACGGAAATAGCCATGTTGTGAAGAAAACCTCGTACCATGTTCATGCATCAGCATACCGCACCCCCTCTCCACTATTCAGTGCAGCACGGGCATCGATCGTCCGTATATCAACGGTATATGTGACGAGCGCACCCGTAGTTTGGCAAGCCGCAAAGGTCGATTCCGCGGCATGTCTCGTGTATGCGTCCTCTCGAGTGACCTCTTTCCCACAGCCCTGGCATTCCCACATCTCGCCTAGATGTTTGCAAACCACGTGCCTCGAGATCGACTCTTTGAGCATCGTCCGCCCGCAGCCAGACCAGCGGCAAGCGAACTCGATTTTGTCCCCCCCGGGCTTGACTCCATGCCACCTTTGTATATGCGCGTTGATGGACGACTTGTCGCCCTTGATCCAAAGGTGGCATGGAGAGCGATCCATGTCCCACCGACATTGAATCACGTTGAGCATTCCGTTCGGTCCTGTGAGACCCTTGAGGAGTTCTTCTTCGTCGATCCATAGCCCGTAGTATTCGATAGCGCGCGCGCCTGGTCTGCGGCGAGAAGAAATACTGGATCTCCGTGGTGGTACGAGAGGAAAATGAGGATTCATCACAGGGTTCGCCGTTAAGTAGGACGGTGGGGTACTCGACGAGTGGTGTAGAGGGATCGGACCGGGGACGAGAGGGTCAGCGACAGGCATGCTGTTCGATATGTTAAAGTTGGGAAAGGGGAAATCGCACGTAATGCGCGGAGAGCTTAAAAAAGATTGGAAATCGTTCAGATCACGGTGGGAACGATACCAAGTATCCCGGATCTCTTGTTCAATGTGGGGCAGAAGCAACTGTCCGTCCAGCGAATGAATCCGCTGGGCGCCAGGTGGATCGACCGCCGGGTTACTATCCTGCCTTAAAGTGCTGTAGGCGAAGCGGGAAATATCGTTCCCGTGCATTTCACTCATCTGGTCAGACGAGAATAGCGGTGATCTCAAAGCCATCTGCAATCCGGGAATTCTCCCTACTGTGGGGTCGTATTGCGCTTGTCTGACATGGATTGTGATAAGACGTGGCGATCGCGCAATATTCAAGTGTACGTACAGCAAGTTCACACTAGAAGGCATAGAATGGGAAGTAGTGCCACTGTGAACGGAGAAGGGAATGAGGTCACAAAAATTGTCGACTTGAGCATCTTACCACACTTGACTTGCAGGCCAGGAGCGTGGGCCAAGATGGGAACCAGCTTCCGGGATCGGATACTCTCCAAATTGTGCCCAAGGGAGATGGCCATTCTGCCCGATTGAAGTGACACTGGGATGTTGTGAGCCGGTCGCTACAAGCATCATGTACAGATTCTATGAAAGACACACATAGTGGATGCTGGCAAAGAACCTTGATAGTTGCGTCGCACTTCCACAAGTTCGGCTGCTGGATCCTGTAGAGTGAATAATCGTGATCGAGAATCAGCGGGGAAAGACATCGAGTAAGAAGGTAACCAGTTGACGACCGGAATTGTTGGAACTGCGAAAAGACTTCATCCTTTTATTGGATCCGTCGCCCGAGTCTCCAGCTATTGAGCGTAGTAAAACTTCGTCCGTCCCGGTGCATCATGTTGCTTTTCGAACCCCGCGATGCACGCGTTGAAAAGAGAAATGGCTATGCGGTGGATTTCGGGACTCGCGGTACGGGATGCCCAGCCAATGAAACATGAAGTCATCAGATCTATCGAACCCCATGGTATAGACAAATGGGTACGTGTCGTGCAGTTTCCAAACAGCGTCCCCGAGTCACCGTCGGCCTCTTTTGGATAGGAGTCCGTGTACTTCTCACACTTTTCGGATGGAATGCTACTAGGTAGCTGTGGCAGTGAGGGGGTGGTCCCTCGGTAAATCGCGTTTACACAGACATTGGCCGGATGAGCCCGTAAGTACTTTTCATCACATAAGTAAACAAAGTAGTCCAACGACTGAACGCACCAACGGATCAACAAGATTCACGGATACGACGCATCCAGAATCGCAGTTTTTTTGTATCGTTTCTGAAGAGCATGTCAGATCTGATTGCTATTGAGTTCGTCACTTCCCTACCGCAACAACCCTGCCCAATGCCTTGCACTCGGTGAATTATCTGCAAAGACCACTCGGTTCATGTAAATCAAAAAGAGGGAAGAATCTTCAAGGGGAGGTAGCAGGAAACAGTGCATAGTGTGCGACTGACGGATTCTTTATATCTCCGTCTTGCTTTCTTTCATTCTCTCCAATATCAACTGACCCACTGTGATCACCAATATTGGATGGCGAAGACTAATTTTTTCAATAAACCCTTGAATCGAAATAAAGACATGACGAGCGCGACATGATTCCGGTAATCACTCTATATAACGGAACGTCGACCGGTAGTATTTTTGAATACCACAAATAACTCCTACTCGTTTTTCCAGCGTTTACCGATTTTGCAACCCCTCTCCCACAAGTAGGTTTCTGATTACTTTGATCTTTCTTTTCTTTTTTTTTTTGATTGTGCCAGCCACAGATTGCTTCATCTTCTCAAGCTTCCGTCACCGTGGCAGGCGCATGCCAAATTGACCGCCCAAAAGGTCATCTGGACATCCTCGTGCGTTTTGCGATTGGCCGAGGTCCACTGGATGGCTTGTATCACAAGGCGCTATCATGCAGTCAACGTAAAATCCTGCGGCAGGACAACGCCATCGAAGCGCAGCATGCCATTCTAACGAAAACATGATCAGAGGAAAGGGTTCATCGTGAGATACCGCCCATCATAGCTGGCGTATGTGTTGATTTTACGTTATTTGTGGAGCCTTGCGCTACGAGTTCACGCCCACGGTACTCCGTGCTATATCCTTGAGGACAGTGAACCACAGTGGTCGCCTATTTGAGCTCTCCCGTATCGTCCCGCATGTCGGCTCAGTCGAGGGTCGACTATACTTTCTCGGGCGTGTCGTTGCCAGGCTCATCATAATGATGTTCAGTGTCGTCCGGTCGGTCCTCCGAATCGTGATACACACCGATTCGATCGATTGACGCGTTCATCTTCGTAGCTCCCTCGACACATACTTGAAAACCGGTGCAGGATAACAGAGCTCCGATCCTAGCTCATGTACCGATGATCAATCATAAAAAATTATTTTCTCCCTGACCAGTTACAAGCATCATTGCGGCCGCAGCGCATGGCAAGACTGCACACATTTACTTCGTAATAATATTTATTTTCTGATGTATTTCCTTGTCCCTCAGCGTCGCCCACCCCCAAGTCGAGATTCAATGGAGTGCCGCAAGCCAAGTCCATTCCGTCAAAGCGAGCTACCATGCTTCTTTCTTAAGGCGCAAGGCAGAACTGGCCTGGCCTGCCGAGGTCGCGGATCTCGCCCCTACCACGATTGAGTATCCCACCGTTGCTACCAGCACACAGCCGACGATAAACTGCCAAAAATGTGATGTTGACATAATAATCCCTATCCTAACCCTTCAGATCGCTAGGCGCGCTCAGCACCAAAAAGATTCGTCGAAACTGGCGGAGATATCCCGAAACACGCCCACACTGCAATAAAATTACTATGGTGGAAAAGTGATACTCTTTGGTCTGGCATAACATATCCTAATGATGTATCGTATAACTTGGTAAAAGCCCAGGAATTTACGATGCTAAAAGCAACGAGAAAAGAGAGAACGCAGAGCGGTATGTACAATAACAAGATCGGTACGTAATCACTTTTTTTCGTGCTTCTTCTTAAAGTGAGAGAGCATCGAGTCTTTGCGAGAGAAGGTCCTGTTGCATCCAGAGCATGTAACTGAGTGCTCGAAATGGACTGCTATGTGGCGTTTGTATGCATCACGACGTAAATTCTTGCCGCATGGCACCGCGTCTCCTTTCGCCCATTGACAAGTGATCTTCCGGTCCGCTGAGCCTTGTACGTCATGTACTTCCGCAAGGTGGAGGATCAATTTTTCGAAACTGGGGAATACCCGGTTGCAGGGCATGCCGGCGGTGAGCCACTCGCATCGACAAAGAACTCCGTCCGCGGCCGCCACCGCACTACACAACACCATTAGCGGTCTGGGGGAAGGTATAAAATGAGTGGCGCACCCAGTATTAGAAACCTCCTCTCCAGCCATTTGATTCGCGTAGTATAATAATTGGTGGTCCTGCTATAAGATGATAAGCTTGGGTTACAACAGGGAAATGTTAACTAACATAAGGGCCCCACTCGACGTTGTACCCTCTGCTAGTGGCTACGCCTTGGTATATCTCTTGGGGACCATCGTACGTCAATCTACGGAAAAGAAGTCAACCCCAAAAGTAAAACAAAGAGGAGGGAAAGTCCCACCGAGGGGGAAAGTGTGCAGTTGCAGGCGGACGAAGGAAACTAAAATATTGGCTCTGGTTCATGAGAGATGATAAAGTGGGGGAGTTGTTTGCGTCTTTTGTATTAGATGAGGCCTTCCAACGCTGCCAACGCTGCCAACGCTGCCGACCGGCAGGTACGCATGTCGCGTGGATGTTTCCTTCGAAGACCCGTCATAGGGAGCTTTTCTGGAAGGTCAGGCAAGCCATGAAGGGAACATGTCCGGCGAAGGTACCAGGCTGTTTAAAGCAGCAACGTTCATAGCTTTGAGGCGAACCCTACTCTCCTAGGTTGGGGTAAGGTGATACGAGAAGTCACGACGGCGAACCTCCTACGTGGAGTGAGTCATAGAATTGGAGCGGATCATTTCGAAGTGTGTCATTGCTGTGTGTCCCCGGCTACACATAAGATGGACTGTCAGTGCTCGGGGGAATGGCGCACGGGTAACAATGGTGGATAGGAAAATTGGCCCACATTTTATATATAATAAGTTCCAGCGTCAACCAAGCTCCGAGGCCCTACAAATTTCATAATAAGGCGCTTGATAATGAGGAAATTTCCAGGAAACCTTTCACCGATACGCAAGAAAAGATTTTTTTCTCTCTCAAAGCTCGAAGGCTTCATGGCTGAAATTCGAAGGTTATTATTATCATTCTACTCACCCAAAGCGCATATTTCAAATATTAAAGCCAGTATACTTCCACAAGTGGCTTATTAGTCTCCAGGGCGACACCAGCGGAGCATCCTCCCGAAGACACCCCAATTAGCGTAAGAAATTGCATACTTTGTACGACTCACCGGTAACGAGAAGCTGGTTTTGTTGAAATGCACCCCGACATAAACGGCATCGGGTCTCCGAGAACGGGTTTGGACGTCAAAAGCGCGCTGTGCCTTGACTAATGAACGTAACTCGCAGGCGTATCTAGTGATTAACTAATATTTTTTATTCAAACGAGATAATCATCTCAGAAAGACACGACCCGTCAATCCAAGAAATAAAGGAACAGGGATAATGCACTCATTTACTTGTGTTCTTTCAAGAACCAGTTCGGCATCCCTGCCTGCCGAATGACACACAAAACGAACGGCTCGACCGGAGCCTATTACTGTATCCAAATGTCGCAGGATGTCAGATAACTATGTGGCCAGGGGTTGAGTGTCTGGGCCAGGAGCTTGTAGGAGTGGCGTTGCGAGCAAACGATCACCCCAAGCACCCCTGGAGAGGCAACTATAATTGTCATCGTGATTCTCACCAACCTGCCCATTATCTGTGACGCGGCATGGGAGATTGACCTGGAAATGAAGAATGTTGCTCACATTGCCGTCTGGGAGAGTCACCCGGACCAAACACTCCCACTAAAACCCAATGACTGGAGGTACGTTTGACACGCTGCAGAATTGGCAAGCGTATGAGATTCTTGGGATGTTGGGTCTGTCGAGTGTTGCAGGATTGTGGCGTAAAATCCTTTGAAGTCGCCATTGCAAATCGGTGTTTCGCGAACCCTCCGCGAATCCCAAATCAAAAAGTCCATCACATTTACCTATCCTGGAACAACTCATTTAAGGCTACTCCTCTTCGTGAAAGTAGGTAATTTAGTCGCTTAACCAGACCCAAGATCACAAACGTCTATCAGATTAGATGATGGAAAAATTACGACACGTGAAGTCAAATTCCGAAGTATAAATGGACGGCGGTGCACAGTTGGAGGCCTCCAGCTTTTGCTTTTAGCACGGTTTCGGTAAGATAGTCCAGATGGGTAAAATGTGGTGAATGCAGTAATAGTAAGGAAAGACATGGCTCAGAACTCTTATGAAAAGGTTCAGGGAAGCTAGGGAAGACAAGGCACGACGTAAGAGCAGACACATATCAGGTCTATTCATCTGCGCTGTTATCTCCACTCATCCGCTAGTCCTACAAGAGAACGTGAGAATAGAAGAATTCGGATGATAAAGAGAAGGACGGGCGGTTTAGTTTCGAGTCAGTTAGTACCAAGGCCTCCTTGAGAAGCCGCTTTCTTGGGTAGTTTGCGCTGCGAGGATAGGTGAACCTCACGGCACACGCGATACCTTGTCGCTCGAGTCGCCGACCACACCCTTGCCAGTTGCACTGTACAACGAGATCTTTGTGCATACTCCAAATACCATGATCTGCGAGGTGATCTTCCTCGGTGATCATTTCATCGCAGATCGACCCGTCTGGCAATAACCACTGGCATTGTTTCGAACAACCTCGAAGAATCCCTTCAATAGGCTGCAGATTCCGTTATAACCAAAAGGAACACGGATACAAGCCCTACCATAATCGTATGAAGAATGGGACACAGTCGATAACAAAGCTTATTTGACCCGCAAATGACAACACGGACGCGATAGAATGGGATCGAAGTCTCCCATGTGAAAAGGTAGAACCACTCATTGAAATTGCCGTTTATTCGTCTCACCGGAGAATAGGTTGATTGTTGAAAAGCTTCCGGCTGCAAGTTCTGCATCAAGTGAGTCAGAAAGCCTGGGATGCCAAGTGCCAACGAGGCGAACACGAGCACGGTGACAAAGGAGAGGATGCGCTTCAGAATTTCTGCTGTGAACGTCCTCGATGTCATATTTGACAGTACGGGATTGGTAGGAGGCGAAACGAGTTGGCGCTCAAGGGGGACATAAGAAAATCATCACATTACTTATGTGGCTATTCAGCTGGGATGGACTGGGAGTACTTGGACGCAGCATCTGACCACACTGGCTGTGGCCGGCAGATGATAAAAAAATACAGCAGCATGTCTTCCGGCACTCCGACTGGCCAGCCACTGGAGTGATGTCGAATGCGGAGGTTTCTTCTTACATAAAACGTTCATCAACCAATTGTTTGTTATATCTCACGCTCTAATTGCGATCAGCTGTGCTTTTCGGCTCTTACAGGGTCTCACAGCTTCAGTGCTATGGATTTCCCTCTTAAGCCGGACTTTTTCCTGGATAACATCCTGTTCCATTCTGAGTTATCCCATATAACAAAGGTGTGATGATTCTGATTTGTTTGAACGCGTTGGCTTACCTAGATATACGGACCAGATATCGATGTGACTAACAGCGATTGGGCCAGCTACCACTGCAGTGGGATATTCGACACAGGTCTGTTGTCATTCTTCCCATAGCAAGTGCTAGGATTTATTGTCTTTACTTCCTAAAAGCCAATCTACTAGAGAATGATAAAAAACGGAGCGTCCGGAATAACGTGACAAGTATAGATAGAATCAAGATGAAAAAATCTGTTTATGCTTAGTCTTGACGTCGTACTTCAAGCTGTCCCGGCGCGAAAAGGACTTGCCGGAGGGACAATATTCGCAGTGGTAGCGTATAGGATAATGGATGTCCATGTGGCGAGGAAAGTTTTCTCGCTTTACTGTCGTATTACAAACTGAACCCTTCTTTGCGTCTAGTAAGCAGCAGACAATCTTTTCGTCTGGAGGGCCTGAAACTTGATGCGCTTCGCCGAGATGATGAAGGAATATAAGCCTACTTTGGGCAATATGATCGCATTGGTCGTGTGAGCCTTGACGTGCTCAAGAACATTGATATGTCTGATTTTCTGTCTGTTGAGTATTGTCGGCGTTCGGATGAGTAGGCGCTGTTTCCAGCGAGGGGTGGAAACTAGGGTCAATTCCAGACAGAGAGGTGGGTGTCGGATAACCTGGGTTTATGGGGTTTATTGGACCGTTGTTTACCTGGTGATCTTCCAGGTTGTTCATGTACACCAGTAGCTGTTCAAGCTCGTCCTGGATGGGGAGAAGGTTCAAAGACAATCCCATCCCTTATTAAGGTACACTAACTGTATTGATTTCGGGCTGCATCGTATTGACAAAGTTTTCATCTTCCGTTGACATCCATCTAGATCACCGGTGTCAGGCTCTGCGCCTATATGCTAAAATAGACTAACGAGATTACATCGAGATTCGCAGAATCAGGCATCTCGCTGTGTTCGAACAAGTAAGAAGTGAAAGCATTGTGCAGGAGAGCATTCTTACCCTCCAGGCAGCAGACCAGTATAATCTTTTATCCTTGGCTCGCCTTCAACGGTGAATTCCGCAAGGGAGAGCACGTTTGGGTCTTCGAATGCTCTAAAGACAACAGATCCTATTTCTGACGGTAGGCGCGTAAGGTACCTGAGTAGGATGGGCATTTCAGGGATACGTTGTATGGGATACGCTGCCACAGGTATATGTATGCGGCTATCCTGGAAGGCTGCCATCTTGGCTACTGGCAGCTCTCCACAGAAGGTTCTTCTTAGAAGGGCAAATAACACGCTCTAACAACCATCATTCCTGCTCCTGCGGCAATTATATTATGATTTCTGCATAGAATTTGGCACTGCCTATGGGACTTCGACGCAAAGGGTCAGTACTCATTGATTTCCTAGGTTCCCACTTTTTCAAAGAGATTATGTGCTTAGATTTGAAGGCAATGTATGAACTAACCTGGTACTTGATTCACACGACCGAGCTCATACGCATACCCTAGATCCTACACTGGAATAATTTATCTATTAAATGCTCAGCACACTTTTTTTCTTTTCTTTTTTGAGCATGTTAACGCACCTTTCGTATATTCGGTAAACCAATCCTCCCAACAGCTTTCCCAGTGTGGATATACTGCGATGACTCATACACTGCAAAGCACTTCCACCGGAGCATCATTGATTTCCCCCTCCCCCTCCGCCAAGCTGTATACCAAGTATGGCTGATACGCCTCGAGAGAAATGACTTTGTGCTATATATCGGTGAAGGCTCTGACGCGCACCTTATGGTAAATTCCTTTTTTTCAGGTGATAATAGCTCACGTCCCATTTTAAGGTGATTCTCTACTTATTTCAACCCGACACGCGAATTAGAAAGCAAAGCAAAGAATTACTTGCCAGGGATACTTGACATAACCCGTCGTTCGTCGGATCACAAACGATCTTTCGGGGGCTAGTGACATCCCCGCTTCTCGCTCCGCCTCATTTTCCAGAAGCCGAACTTGCCCGGCCTCCCATACCCTTGTTTGTTTCGTCACCCAAACAAATCGACGGACGAGGACCGGCATGGTATGTCATTGAACATGAGGTAGAAGGTGGCTACATTAGCTGAAGCTTATCACGTCGCTTTTTGTGAGGCCCTACCTACTCAAAATACTCAATGTACAACAAAAGCGTCGTTGCGCGTGGTCGAATTTGGAGAAGTTCAAAGTTAGGTTCGGATGATGACAGAACTCTATCAGATATTCGAATGTTCCACTCCTTCAACTGAACATGTACTTGCATCGACAAGCGACGATTTTCTAATTCTGGTATGAAGTGCATTTACTGTCCTTTCTCTCGTAACGATATTCGTTTCTATCCCCCTGCAGCGCCTCCACGGCCGAATCGAGATTCATGGAGGGCTACTGGCCAATCTATTTCGTCTGAGCGTGTGCTACCACTGGCTGCCTTACCAAGGCACGAGGCGGGACCTGCCGGGCTCGCCAAGGTCACAAATCCCGCTCGCGCGCCACCACAATAATCGGTGCCATTATACTTGCCAGCCCATAGCTCTGATGACCAACGGATTTACCCAGGAAACAAGAATGTCCGTGGAAGAAACCTCTTTGGAACATCTACACACAGCAATCATAATTTCTACCACGCAGAAGTTTCGGTACACTGCGCCTCTTTGATCTGGCATAGCATGTTCTACGTAACATACAAATCAACCAACTTGTATGCTTGGAATTTGATGTGGGAAAAAGAGAAAAACGTGGAAGGATCATTGCTCAGTCACTTGTTTCCGTGCTGCTTCTTGAAGTGGTGGAGCATCGAGTCTTTGCGAGAGAAACGCCTGTTGCATCCAGGGCAGGTAACCGAATGGCCAAGATGGATGGCTATGTGCCGCCTGTAGGAACCACGACGTAACTCCTTGCCGCATGGAACCATGTCTCGTTTTGCCCATTGACAGGCACACTTCCGACCTGCCGATCCCTGCACGTTGTGTGTGTGTGCGAGGTGCAAGATCAATTCATTAAAATTAGGAAATAACTGGTTGCAAGGTGTGCCGACGGTGAGCCACCTGCATTGAAGAGAAACTTCGTCTCTGGCGGCGGTCGCACTGAACAACGCCATCAGCAGTCTAAAAGAAAGAAGAAAACGAGAGACACACTCAGCATCGAAGCGCTCTTCCCTATCTGTTTTATTCGCGAAGTGCAGCAATTGGTTGTCATACTATAAGATGATGAGCCCTGATTACAAAAGAAAAATGGAATGCTAACTTACGTCTGGACACCAGTCGTGGTTGTACATGTCGAAGGGGTATGTTCCTTGGTACATTTCTGGGAGAAGATCGTGCGTCGATCTATGAAAAAGAAGTCAGCCTCGGAAGCAAAATAAAGAGAAAGGCTATCACTGAGGGAGAAGGGGCGCAGTTACCGCAGGTGGATAAAGGGGATCAGGATATTGGTTCTGATTCATGGGGGGAGGCAAAGGAGAGAAGGGAGGTTGGTCGCGCCCTATATATCGACGGAGCCTTCCAACGCTGCCAATATCTGGTGTGCATGTCGCGTAGACGATTCTTTCGAAAGCCCGCAATAGGGTGCCTTTCTGGAAGGTCAGGAAAGCCACGGGAGCAATTAGATATGGTAAGCATGTCCAGAGGAGGCGGGTAAGGAAAGTTCGTGACTATATGACGAGTTCGCCTCTTCCCAGCCGAGCCAATGTAAAAGATTTCATGTCGGCGATTCTTCTGATTGGTTAGTGAAGCGACCCGCGGAATTGAAGTGAACTGTTGCGAACCGAGCCAGTGCTGTGTTTCTGCACATAAGGCGGACTGTCGGTGCTCCGCCGGAAATAACGCACGGACGACGATGAGGGGGGTAAGAAATGTCATCTAATTCAGCGTACCGCACGTTCATATATAATGCGGTTCAGCGTCAATCAGCCTCGACCCTGCATATATCTGGTAAGGCGCCTGATAATAAGGGAAAAATATCAGGCTGCTCTTTCATCTATATGCGAGAGATAAGAGCCTTTCTCGCTTACCTCCTGGGAATCATTCCCCTGGGGCCGATATTCGAAGGCTGGTTTATTATCATCACTCTACTCACCTGGACACAACGACATGATGTATGTAACGTGCATACCTCTGATCTTAAACTCGGCCTGGACCTTATCGCACCATGCCACTTCCACATGGTGGCTCATTAATCTCCAAGATCGACATGTGGATCACCAGTGGAGCATCCCCTCACGGACGCTCCACGTCGATTGATATAGCAAGTCGCGTAGAAAGCTTTTTACGACTCACCGACGAATAGATGGACTCGCTTCGCTGAAATAAGCAACGTCGGGTCATCGAGAACAAGTCTGGGAGTCAAAACAAGCTGATAACTCAACAATGGCACACTCCATGCAGGCAAATCCTGTACTTCATTAATACCCTCAGTTCCAACGAGATAATCATCCCAGAAGGACATGTTCGTCAATCCCGAATGAACGAACAGGGTTGACGTACGATCTCACCCAATTGATGCTTCAAGAACCAGTTCGTGAGCCCGCCCATCGAATAAAACGATTGAATGAACAGTTCGACTGGAGCATATTACGGTATCCAGATGTCGCAGGATGTCAAAGGACTGTGTGCCTAGGATGCAAGCGTCCGGGCCGAGGACTAGTGGGAGTGGCACTGCGAATAAACGAGTCCTTGAAGTATTGCTGTGGAGGCAAGTATTAGTTGTCTTCGTCCAAGCTGCCAGCTAGCCTATTATCTGTAACAGGAGTCATTAAAGAATGCATGACTTGGAAGTCAAGAACGTTGCGTGAAGTTGTTGCCTTGCGGAAGTCGCCTGGCCAAACACTCTCACACTCGCTGAACGTGAACGACTAGAGGTCCATTTGGCGTACAGCCTGTAGTACGTTCGAGTCGGGGAGCGCTTGAGATTCTCGGGATGTTGATTGTGTTGACTGTGGCGCAAGCCCTTAAGTTGAAGTTGAATCTGCGACTCACTGCGAGTCCGCGAGTCTCAGATCACAAGTCCGTCACATTCGTGGATCTTCTACTGTACTGTCCTATCTTGGTTTAGCGATAGCCCTCAATCAACTATAATTACATGAAAGACATGAGCCAACTATTTATGCACTCCGCATACTATCCCTTTCCGTCGCGAAGCGTAGGAAGTGCGATTCAAGTTTCGTTGCTCAAGTTTAGTTCTCTTCTATTACAAAAAGTCAAAAAATGACAAC
Source organism: Solioccasus polychromus (assembly GCA_038090335.1). Lineage (NCBI taxonomy): Eukaryota > Fungi > Basidiomycota > Agaricomycetes > Boletales > Boletaceae > Solioccasus > Solioccasus polychromus. Next base: position 36,800 of record JBBPMM010000150.1, on the reverse strand, counting down.
CTCTGTGTCAGGTCTTCTGACTAGATAAATGACGACACGCGAAACAAGATCCAGACGTCAGATAGTCATAATGATGTAAGGAAAGATACGCAGCTGAAGCCGGAAAGGTAAAATACGAAGCAAAAGCAGACAAGTATCGGGTCTACCACGTACACTGTTATCTCCACTCGTTCGCCGGGCATTATACAAGAAATAGAAAAGAACGAGGGAATGGAAGAAGAAGAATAAAAGAAATAGATCACAAGGACCGGCCCTCTCGTTTCAAGCTAATTACCAAGACCGTCTCGAGAAGCCGCTTTCTTGGGTGACTTGCGCTTCAAGAATAAGTGAACTTCACGGCAATGCCGCACGATACCTTGTCGCTTTAGTTGCCGACCACACCCCCGCCAACAGCACCGTACAACAAGATCCTTATGGATATCCCGAATTCCGTGTTCCGTGAGATGGTGCGGGACAGTTTCCCCAGAGATCGTTTGATCGCAGATCAACCGACCCGGCAACAACCACTGGCATCGTTTCGAAGGACCTTGAGGCATCACCCCCATAGGCTGCAAAACACCGCTATGACCAAAAAGAACACCGTCCATGGCAGACGGCTGGCCTAAGTTCTGCCATGAACGTGTGAATAATGGGGCATGCTAAGTCAATGACGAAGCTCACATGATCCGTAGGTGGGAATGCCGGATAAGGTTGGAGAGCCCTCTCAGGTACCGCCGAGTATCCTGTAACGTCCATCGACGTGACGTTACGGGACAATCTATGTAGGGGAGATTCCAACCAAAGGTCGGTGGGGTCCATGGTCGACGTCTACGATTATTGGTCAACGGTGCCGACGAGCAGCGGAAACGCACACTCACAACCTGCCAGAACATATTATCAGGGCCAGATGCCATGCTGGGTGGGTCAAAATGAAAATGGTTGCGGTCCATAACGAGAAGAAACGATGCGCGCGCTAGGACGCTGTAGAAAGAAGCAATATGATTATCTACGATGAAGCTTTTCGGCGAGGAGCCGAGGAAATTTGAACATTCAAAGAATGTAACACTAGAAGGAACGAAATGATTAGCTGAGGAATGGATGTAAGCAAAGAGTTTATATGGGACTTTCGAACGCCACATGTTCCATCCATCCACGGGCATGCGCAGAAAACATGACGCCGAGCGATACTGGAATGGAAGGAAGGTCGCCATCAGGCCGTGGCTCCATGGCCAGCGTCCCCCGGTCCCACCCGATGAAAATGCTATGTACCAGGTAGAAATACAGGATAAGAACGTACACGCTGAGCACAGCATGACAGCTTTTTTCACGTTAAACTTGCGGATGGAGCTGGAACTAGAAAGACAGAAATTGATTTTTTTTTTCCTTTGCAGCGTATTGGCCAGCAGACGACAAACCCGGAGAATCATCGCGAATCCCTACAGTTGGTGACAGAAGGTGAAAACGATAAGTTCTGTTTCGGGTAGGCGCCACAACATGGAATAGTACTGGAAGACAATTTTATGGAGAGCCTCCTATCAAGCCATCCGCAGCGACGCAGGATACCAGTGGCAGATGAAAATGGGGCGCATGAGCTTGTGGTGGCAAAAGGAGTGAGTGGTGGGCTACAATGACCAAATAAATAACTTGCGGCGTTGCGGCGTTACCACCTCCATTTGTGCGCTGCTCCAAATTCGCGTTTGGGCCTCCCCACCGACATCCTTCCTGGAAGCCGTGCGTGTCAGTTCGTTTGGGTTCACGAATTTGATCTACAGTAACGATCAAATCGACCCGAGCTCGACATCAGGATACTGGCAACTCAAATTCCAACCTCTGACTGGAGCTCTCTTTGAGATCCTATTCGTCCACGGTTAGTAGTCCAAATATGCTCTTCGATGTATATAGGAACCACTACGCCCACCTTTATAACGCGTCGCTGATCCGTCGATCCGGCCAAAACACCCTGGAGACAAATGCCAGGGGAGGATCTACAAGGTTCTAGACCTGGAGACGATCGGCCGTCAATCAAAGATTCGCGACCAATACCTATTTGCCTATGGCTCATCGGATTCAAAACGCGTTGATTGACTTCGGTTCTTGACGTCAGGGAAGAATGCTTCTTTTTCTGGCTCGTCCGACAGTCGGTCTGGAACCGTTCCCAATTAACTGGATCAAGTAGATAAATGTCCGGTTCGTAGGTAACGGGAAGAACTTTGAAGTGAGTTACATACGTCCGGTTGGCTTGCTAACCTTTTCTTTTTTTTTTTTTTTCGTCGTGTCGGTCAGATGTAAACTCGAGAGGTCACCGCCGGGCCGACGGTTCAAAGCGGAGCCTTTCGACTCGTGTCGGGATGTGAAACATACGCTTGGCAACTTGTCTCGTTGCCTAATTACCCGCAGCCTTTTGAACAAGACACGCTGATCTGGCCTGTATACAGGTCATTGAACCGACCTGGCCGGGTTGAGGGCCTGGGTTATGGCCCATGCAAAGGCTGAGACCGAGATCGAAATCGAAATCGAACGGGACTTAAGCAACGACATCTACTCCATATCCGATGCAACGCCTGCGCCATGTAGAGAGTCGACGGAGACCCTTGTAGCATGCCGTTGTAACGCGTTCTACGATTTGCATTTTCATCATGGCGGTGTCCCGATGCGACGGACATGCCTTATTGGACACAGCTGCTGCGGGGCCGACGCATTTCCAAGCTACGCCCGGGGGTATAACTCCTTCTGGCAACGTTTGGAAATGAAAAACTGCGGGACCGAAGTTAAAAACGTTCATACTGTAACCACAGCGTCACGGACGAAACGTGTTAACCACGAGACAGGGTAAACTCTCGGAGGATGCCCAATGTCCGCGTATGTTGTGGTTACCTTGCCAAGTCTCGTCGAGGGCGTGCAGGCTAGATTGGGATTCCTTTGCGAACCCTAGTCTTATTTCTAGCGGTGATCGTATGAGAAACAGTGGTGCTTTCGGGATGGCTTCCACGTGGAGTGAGCGGACCAGTATGTATTACTGTCTATGGTTATTAAATAATCCAAATCACAATACCACGACAATATCGTGTCAACGAAACGTGAGCAGGAAGACATAAATAACCAACATGGATGAGTGCGGATGCCACAAACAGGCAACAAATGTATGCTGCACCCTTGGTCAAACGGCATCAAGAAACGGGAATCAACCTTTCCACTACGCTTGTTTGCGACTCGTGTCCGTAGGTATGACTTCACTGTCGATGGTGATCCGACCAGAGTCATTCAAACGCTCGATCAGTGTGTCACCAAACGCAGTCATGGGCGTAAGGACGCCGCCACGCTTGGCAAATATGGACAGACGGTCCGTATCCAACACAAGGGCCAAGGCACATTCAGCGATCATGACTTTAAGACAACCATTAATCATTTCAGCATGCTCCGCCGAGTGGAAATGAACACTGACTTGATGAGAGCAAGTAGCCCGGCTCTCCTTTACCACGGAACGTGGTTCGCACGGCGGTCGTCCGGCCTTGAGCGTTCGGCAATGAAGTTGTTATATTTGTGATGTCGAGAGCGCCAGCTTCGAGTTGTCTGCAAGTAAAATGATCAATTACCATCAGACCACATCATTGTGCTCTCCGACAACGCAGGGCACGTACTCGTCTGTAGGTCCATCTCCCGACTGCGGCATAAGTCTGCGGGCCAACCACCGAGCCTGAAACATTGCAATATTAGCGGAGGGTCAGGGAAAGGCGGGAATGAAGGTACTTACAGGCGGAAATAGTTTCAAGGCACCTGCCACAACTACCAAGAATAGCACTACGAGAAGGCTATGCAGCAGACTGGGAAGCGCCAAAAACTCCTCATACTTGAATTGGGGACCATAGGACATCCCTGTCGTATCCTCGTGTTTAACGTCAGATTGAGTAGAGGAATCCAACACGAGCTTAGGCTTCCGTCTTGCGAGTTCGAACAAACCCCAGGAACGCTGCACGACTTGCAAGTTTACAATTGCCATAAGATACAGGGCCCCTCGTATTGGTGGGCTCGAAATCGGAAGGGAGTAGAAGGCTTTTGGCCGAGGACTCTTGACACCTTGAACTTGCATCGGGTCAAAATCACGTGATTACTCGGGGAAGTTGAGTAAACGTACTTGGGCTCAACGCAAAGTCTTGTCTAGCTGCAGTGAACTTGTGTTCGGGGACTTCCTCGAGGTGGGCGAGGATAGAGGAAAAGGTTCCACCCGATATCCCAGTACCGTCGAGTTTCCAAGCCGACGTCGACAAGTCCACTGTCGCCTCGGGTCCCCCAAACGTCTTGAGTGTCTTGTTACCCATATACGCCAGGATGTCGGAAGGGACAGAGTCGAGTCCCGCACAGGGAACGATCACCGAACCACGCCGGCTGGCGGCATAATCGAACCTGCGCAGACGCATGTCAGGGCTGTTCGGAAACGTAGAGGGCGTGCACTCGCTCGAAAATGATGTCCCTCACCCAAGGTGCCTCGCCTGTGAGGTCGACGTAGTGCCTGCCGTGGTGCACACAGGCCCTGACGATAGGCGTGCCCCAACGCCAGTACGGGCCGACGGCGTTAATGATGACGCGCGCATGTTGGACGACCTTGTCGACATCACTGGCGTTGGTAACGTCTACTACAAACGTTTCGACGTGCGCTAGGTCGCTGTACTCGTGTGCGAGAGCCTTGAGCTTTGAATCCGAGCGCGCAGCCAAACCGAACGAAAATGCCGCTCTCTGCCGATGTGTGGCGAGGTAGCGTGCAATCAAACGACCGGTGTAGCCTGGTGGATATTGATATTTTGTGAGAAAACGAGCTGGCAGGAACGAATGAACGCATCATTTACCCGTCGCACCGAGGAGCAAGATGTCGAGCATGACGGATGTTGTTAAACGTTGAAAAGCTTCCGCGCTAGCAAGCTCGGCACCAAGTCAACACGCAGCTAGTGGCAGGTACAATAGCCATCGTCGTGCATGGACACCTCGCGACGTGTGCATGTTGGTCGTAAAGATTCTGATCGTAACATTGCAACTTAATCAAGTACTAGAGATTGCCAAATGTCGAAGAAAGGGGGAGAATCAAGAATCTAACCATCAAATACACTGCCATCCATCCTGACACCCATGTTTTGTTTCACGTCCATTCCCAAACGTTTCATGCGACCAATCTACGTGTTTGTGGGTAAGCGCGCGACAATTTCAAAACGAAATACCCACTTCCACCCTCTCGTTTTGTACTTTGCGCAGCTCCATCAATTGTTCCCGGTTCAAATAGCTATCCTGATCAGCAGCAGTCTTTTTGTGTCTCGTGGCGTGTGCTTTCATGTCCGCTGCAGGGTCGTACGTGTCCTCTGAAGGCGGGACGAACTCTCCTGACCTCAAAGAGGCCATTCGGCGTTCATACGCTTCCATGTGATAGTACTTTTCATGAGGCAAAGTAGCTGGCAGGAATACTGTGTCAACAGCACACGTGGCGGGGATGTAGTCCTACCTGTGTTGTAATCTTCAACGAATACGGCAAACTCTTTTCGCTCCTGGTCTTTGGACAATGCCTCTGGGTTGAGCTTGCGTTCTTCGAGGAGCCAAGTTCTGAATTCTTGAGTCTTGTTGTAAAAGCTAGCAAAGCTGCGTCAACACATGGACTAGACCAAGAATTATCCCTCACTCAGAGTCGCTGATGATTCCATATTTTCCCCAGTGGGCACTAGAACTCCCAATACCGTTTTTCCTCTTCTGCAAGGTGACTTATTCAATGATAAAGAACGTGTACCAAACAATGAAACGTACCTTTTTCTCTTTCTTCTCCTTTCGCCTGCGCTCCTTTTCTTCACGTGTGCGATGTTTCTTTTTCTTGTGTCGTCTGCGATCAGACCCTGAGTCTGACTCCGAGGAGCTGGTCGCGGGGGATCGAGATCTCTTCCGTCTACTCCTGTGATGTCTTTCCCGCGATTGTGAGCGACGTCTGGAGTCGCGTGAATGGGATCTACGTCTTCTCGAGACGGGTCCGCTAGAGGTAGATCGAGACCTCGACCGCACTCGAGGAGAGCGCGACCGAGAGCGGTACCGTTGAGTCCGCGCAGATTTGTCCCTGTCGTCGAGCTCGGATCGTCTAGAGACCGTATGTTTGTGAGACCGTCGATCGCGTGGTTCGTGCCTGTCTCTGTTGTCCTCCATTCGGTCCCGACTGCGACTTCGGCCTCGGTGATGCACAGAAGACATATTAAAGACCTGAAAAAGTCTGTATGATACAGAGTTTCATGGATTCAGATCCACGTACTGCAACTTGGTGGGGTTTGTTTGGATCGGAGGCTCTTGGCAAACAACGCCGTTCGATCCACATATGACCGAATAGCTACCGATACGGTCAATGATGTGCCTCCGCCTCACCAACCACATTTGATGGCTCAATATCAATATCCGCACCGTAGCAGTCGTCAGCGGTATGCGTCTCCCCACGAGTTTATCGACAAGAGCCGACCACAAGTTTTCCTCGACGCCCTCTGCTCTCTATCAAATTCAGCACACACCCATCCGCCGTCATCAGCGCCGGACGCCGTCGACTACTTTGCTAACTCGCCAAGACACGAGTCCTTGGTAATCCGAGATGAATTAGGTTTGCTCTCGTACATATAACTATTACGCTAGAAAAGTTGATCGGGAGTGCCTCGTGCCAGGTTTTTTTTTCCAGCTATCTCCGTCTCGGTCGTTGTTCCTTCGTCGGCGTCATGCCTTGCTTCATACGCTAGGCGTCGACCTAACCCACTCGGGCTCATAACGTGTACACCGCCTGGCGTGCATGCCTCAAGACTTAATTTTTAACCCCGAAATGCATCGCTGTTCGTGGGCATTTTCATCTTGCGCCCACACACGTGTCTTGATAGCTCTCAGCGATGGTGAGCTAATATGTAATATGACCCTGTGTTATGAGGGCGAGCCGTCATCGCGGCGGATGTCATGCGCCTAGTGTCCGTGATTGATTAACGTGCCGCCCTCTCCGCCAGAACGATGAATCGCATACTACACCAGCAGCACTCCTTGTCGTCATTGCCATTCGGCGAGCGGTGCACCTGCAGATGAACACTGTGTCACTCTCCACAGCAGAGAGTGTAGACACCGATGTTTTATAATCTCAGCTGATGCTTCACGCTTCCCCATCAAAGAAGCTGCCCTCGTAAACCTTCTTTCGACATGAATCCCCACTATTTGAATTTCCCCCCTGATGCTCATGCTTCAGAAGACGAATATGTCTTGACAGCTCCAAGGTCAGCTTGCCTTTTGTGACGAGACGATCCCTTTCTCATCGGCTGCATATTCTTAGCAACGGTCGGGGCGCTCGTGTCACCTCCACCCTCTGCGGGACCGCGTCGGAGTATCCCCATCCGGGACCACTGGAATCGTATTCGCTGCTTGGCCATGACGTGCAAACATTCCAGATACCCAAAATAGATTCCGCACAATCGTTTGGCCCCTCTGGCGGAAGAGGTCATGTCAAGACATCCTCATCTCGATCTAATCATCCATATCGCCAGGCCACACTGAGCCACATGTCGAATCGTGCATTCGCTCAACATCAGGGATCGGGTCATCCACCTCTCCCGACCGCCCCTGTTCCAGCGTCGGCACCCTACAAGAGGGTTCGCACATCTGATCGATCTTGCGACTCGAGCCAGTTTCCTGTCGTCGCCAAAAAAATCGCTCTTGCTCCTACCCCTGCCTTGAGCCCTGTATCGCAATCCAGCACCTGGTCCCCCGATGCGAACCAAAATGTAATGCCATTCGCTTGCGTTCCCCAGCCGATGCCCCCATCGGCATACCAAATACCCTCATTGCGGTCGCACAATATCCCAGCCGATCAGGATGACGTTGAATATGCGCAATACCGCTACGGAAATAAACGCTGCTTTTACCAGTGCCGTTTTGATCTGTCCGGCAGTCCGTGCAACAGGCTGATCGTCGGCGACCGAACGCGCGTCCTTCGACATCTTCGAAATTATCACCACCTGTCGACGGGTCCAGCATTGCCCTCTCGGTGTCTTTGGGATGAATGCACCCACTCACGGCCGATGAAACAGGAGAACCTCTCACGCCATGTCGTCATGCACCTGGGTGTGAAGTGGAAGTGCCCTCATTGTAGACGCTTATTCTCGCGTGACGATGCTGTGCACCGGCACATTGAACGCATGGTGCCAGGGATGGACATCAGCGAGGCTGAGGTGATGCCCGGCCGTGAAGCACGTGCTGTCATTGAGTCGTAATTCAGGGGAGCTCGCATTTTACTTTAACACCGCTTGGTGGGGTGCACCTCGGTGGTTGTTTCGTTACGTTGCTAGTTGATTGTTATGTATATACGCTGATACCCTGTTCCTCTTGTAGTCTAGGCTTTTGTATGTTTATCTTGGATCAACGTCTGTTCCAATCGAATAGATTTCGACATTACGGTCAGCCAGCCATTAGGGTTCGAGCACCCGGTCCGCGAGTCCGGCGTTGTTTGAATCAAGGGCCCATGCCAAACAAACCGAAAAGGGAAATTTCTTTCCACTAGCTTTCCGATGACAACATCCCAGGATCATTAAACGACCTTGACGCGTCTCACCAACTAAGTCTCGTCTTACTGACAGTGTTATAATTCGAGGGAACAATGTCGGCGTCCCGACGAAGTCTCCTGGCCTCGGGAAAACGACCCTCATTGACCCACATGACCTCTTCCACACACCCAAATACCGTCGAATTATCGTCCGTTCCGGAACCCTCGTTCTTCTCCACCTCTGCCCACGCCATGCACTACTCGAGTTCTTCTACCGGTCCACCGCTGGATCGTGCCCGACCGCCGTCACCCCCCGCCTCGGCCTACTTTCCCACTTTTCCTGACTCGCAGTTTGGAGAGCCAGAGCCTACGCCGGACGCGACGAGCCATTTCGCGTACAGCACGACGCTGAGACGACATCATGCCGAGATGGGAATCATCGACATGGCGCCGGGCATGACTGCAGAGAGTTTGTGGAAAAAGGCGCTCGGAGTCGTGAGGGGACGATGGTCGAGAGAGGACGTGCTTGAAAATGGGCAGGGTCGCGCGAGTCCAGCTCGAGCGAACCGCGAGGAGAGACGAGACACGCCTTCTGCGAGATTCGCTCACTGGTCTGTCGAGGTATGTTTTATTTGTTTTATTTTTTTCTCTTGGTGCAACGTGTCCCTACACCGCAGCATGGAAATTCTGTGCAGAACGTCAGGGGTGAACACAGCCACGCATTTCTACTTGGAACTTCCATGGATTGCCTTTTTTGTACTAATCGACTGTTTCGGCCAGGATACCGTCGCCCACTTCAAGTCGTCGATATTGGCTGGGCTGTCTGCGGCCGTCGTTCCGTCGTTGCAGAATGTACACGGATACAACGAATTTTCCGTGTCGACGCCCGAGCCTGTCCTCCTCAAGTTTGCAAAAACGATCTACGAAAGCCCGCTGATACTACTCCTTTGCGGGAGCGCAGTGATTAGTGCGATCATGGGAAACGTCGACGACGCCGTCAGCATCACGGTCGCCGTCGCCATCGTTCTGACGGGTAACTGAGATCGATCTCTTGTCTATTTTTTTTACTTCCGTTGACACGACGCCGTCAGTGGGCTTTATTCAGGAGCAACGATCGGAAAAGAGTCTCGAGGCGTTGAATAAGCTCGTGCCGCATCATTGTCACGTCATTCGGTACTATATCTCCTGGTTTTTCTCTTCGTTGCGTCTCTTACGTTGCCGACAGCGATCAGCGGAAAATACATATACTCGCCAACGAGCTGGTTCCTGGGGATATCGTGTCGCTGACGACGGGGGATCGCGTTCCCGCCGACATTCGGATCATATCTTCCGTCGACCTCGAGATTGACGAGAGCAGTCTGACCGGCGAGACCATCGCCCGCCCAAAGGATCACAAAACGTGCGAGCTGGAAAAGAGCGTGTCTGGTGGGTTTTCGAGGGACGGGGGATTGGGCGAAGTGGCTGCGCTCGCCGAGCGGTCTTGTATCGCCTACATGGGTACTTTGGTGAGGAATGGTAAGCGGGCTCGCGAGATGCGGTTTGATTTAGCTGATCGGGTACGACTTAGGCCACGGCACTGGGATCGTCATCGCTATTGGCGCGCAGACAGAGTTTGGCGTGATCTTCTCCATGATGCAGGACGTGCGTGTTCATTGTTCCGTTTGTTCGAGTTTGAATGCGAACCCAGTTGGGTTTTAGGTTGACGAGAAGCGAACGCCTCTTCAGCTGAGCATGGATGAACTTGCGCAAAAGCTGTCGTTCATGTCGTTCTGTGTCATTGGAGTCATTTGTTTGATCGGAATGTGGCAAAAGCGCCCGTGGCTGGACATGTTCACCATCGGAGGTGTGTGTCTCGTTGCTTTTGATGATGTCTGCTCAAATCTTTGGACCTAGTCTCCCTTGCGGTCGCTGCGATACCCGAAGGACTGCCGATCGTGACGACCGTTACCCTTGCCCTTGGAGTCATGCGAATGTCGAAACGCAATGCGATAGTAAAGAAGCTACATTCTGTAGAAGCTCTGGGTTCAGTCTCTGTCATATGTTCTGACAAGACAGGTGAGCTTTGGCTCTAGATGTTTTATCGAGACTGACCATGAGGTGCAGGGACGTTGACAAGGAACGAGCAGACGGTCACCGAGGTTTACGTCGTCGACGAAAACCTGCACGTAGATGGCGCTCAGTCGACTCTGTCGCCCTCGCCGGCGGTCCGCAAGACCCTCGAAATTGGTTCCTTGTGCAACAATGCCATCTCGTCGGAAAAGGATGCTGGTGTCTACATTGGCCAGTCCACCGACGTGGCCTTGCTCAACGTTCTCCCGACGTTCGGGTTATCTGATCAGCGCAACGTATGTCATTCTGGTCGAGCTCGCGTACGAAACTAATAACGCGCACAGACGTTTACCCGTCTCGCTGAACAATCGTTCAACTCGGAGCGCAAGTACATGGCTGTGAGCGGCGTCCACACGTACTCGACCGCCTTTTACAGCGGGACGCCACGGGAGATCTACTATATCAAGGGCGCCATCGAAGCGGTGATCGACCGATGTAAATTCTACTACGTGTCCGACACCTCTACGCCGTTGCTCGATTCCAACATGCGCAATGTCATCCTCTCCAACGCGCAGACGGCAGCATCCAAGGGTCTCCGAGTCCTCGCGATGGCATACGGCTATGGCTCCGTGGACGCTCCCAAACCAGACGTCGTCGCCTCTCAAAGGGCCCAGGGCGCACCGCAGACGAGACCGCCTTCGCCAGACGGCGAAAAGAACAACCTCGTGTTCGTGGGTTTCCAAGCCATGTTTGATCCCCCAAGAAAGGGCGTGGCGGACGCGATCGGGTTATTGCAGTCTGGCGGGGTGCAGGTGGTCATGATCACGGGCGATGCCGAACCGACGGCGCTCGCGATCGCACAGAAGCTGGGGTTACGCGTCGGGTCGCGCACGCACGCGCATGGGGGACCTGCGAGCCAGTTTTGCATGACGGGCAAGGAGATCGATCAGATGACGCGGGCGCAGTTGGTCGAGCGTGTGGGGAGCGTGAGCGTGTTTGCGCGTACGACGCCGCGGCACAAGATGGCGATCGTGGAGGCGTTTCAGGCGCGCGGGGCTGTCGTTGCCATGACGGGCGATGGAGGTGCGTTGGCGTCCGTCTTTGTAATGTCGTTTTTCTCGTGCTCGGCGTTGATGGTTTGTGACAGTCAACGACGCGCCAGCGCTCAAGATGGCAGATATCGGCGTGTCCATGGGCAAGAGCGGGACGGATGTGGCCAAGGAAGCGGCAGACATGATTCTCGTCGACGACAACTTTACCACCATTCTTCCCGCCGTCGAAGAAGGTTCGCCTTCCATTCCCGGCTCGTCATGGGCGCCTCCGAGCTGACGTTGTTCTGGTGCAGGAAAATCCATCTTTCACAATATCCAAAATTTCCTGTGTTTCCAGCTCAGTACTGCAGCGGCCGCGCTGTCGTTGATCACACTGAGCACGATGCTTGGGTATAGCAACCCGTTGAACGCGATGCAGATCCTTTTTATCAACATTCTCATGGACGGTTAGTCTGCGGTCCGATATCGCCTAAGTTTTTCTGACAACTAGACAGGTCCTCCGAGTCAATCGCTGGGCGTCGACCCGGTCGACCCTGCCGTCATGCGAAAACCCCCACGGAAAAAGAACGAGCCGATCATCACCCGCCGGTTCCTCTACCGCGTTCTCTTTTCGGCGTCTACGATCGTGCTTGGGACGCTGTTCATTTATTATATTGCACTGCTCGGAGACGAGCAGGTCTCGCGGCGAGAGCAAACCATGGTACGGTCCACCCTTATCGTGGATAGCGAGAAAGAGACTGATACCGTCGACAGACTTTTACCTGTTTCGTCTTTCTCGATCTCGTGTCTGCGATGCAGAACCGCGGGCTCGGGTGTGGTCTGTTCCGAAACAAGATGCTGGTGTCGACGGTGTCGGTGTCGTTGGTAGTCTTGCTCGCGCTGGTCTACGTGCCGTTCATGCAGGCCGTCTTCCAGACGGAGGCGTTGGCGGGTGGAGACTTGATGACGCTCGTGTTGTTGGCTGGGACGTCGTTTGCGTTGCACGAGGGACGACGACGGTACGAACGATCGATGGATGCCGAGTTGACGTATAGCATCACGATGGATCAGATCGCATGACGCGGGCATTTTCACTTTGGGGATAGTAGGGGGTGGAGATGACAGCATTTATATAGATACGTATACCACTCTTTTTTTTTCTCTTTCTTTTTTTTTGCATTAACGCCATGTATAATCCGACGCTTGTGTATACGTTGCGCTTTAACGGCGTGGAACGCGACGGGGGATAAAGGCGGGTGGGATGGCGAGCGAGGGTTGCGTGACTGGAAGAGGTGTCGTACCCCGAGCGACGAGCGACTGGGCGTAGCATTCGAGACGGAGTTCCTGTCTCTACGTTCAGACTCGAGTGATCTTCAAACACAACGGGAACGCACCTCGAAGCTATACGCCCCCAGCCCTTGCGCGGCGGTGATACTCTGGAACGAACTACACCGCCGTTTCTCCACGCCCGAATCCTCGTCCTCATCCTCGTCGTTATCCCCATCCAGCCACACGTCTTCGGCCTCGACATCCGAGTCTGGGATCACACGCGTGACTGCGGATGCGAGACGCGTGCTGGCAACGACGGTGCTCGTACCGTGCGCCAGTAGTACCGGTATCGGACCGGCATTAGAGAATTGGCAATGAGCGCGTCGAGGGAGGGGCACGATGGCGCGTATGGGCCCCGTCCACGCACGCGTGCGCGCGGGTGATTCTGTGTCGCCGTACTTTTTCTCGTCCTTGTCTTGGTCCTTGTCCTTGTTTGAGTCGCCGTCGTCGTTTTCATTGTTGTTGTCGTCGTCGATGTCGTCGGTGTTGCTGACGCGGGCGTTGAACGACGCGCCGAGAGTCAACTCGCAGTCCGATTCGGGGCTGGGCGTCGTATGTGTCGACGCGGGACTCAACGCGTCCGAGACGAGGGAGATGCATGAGACGGGGGAGATGGGGCTGAGAGAGACAGACGAAGCGGGGCTGAGCGCGCCGGTGTCGATGGTAAGACGGACGCGGAGGGGAGCGTCGAACGAGACAAACGGACGCAGTGCAGTCATCAGGGTCAAAGGAAAATTTTTTCTCTTTCTTCGACACCAGGGGGGATCCTCCGGTCCTTAAATTTGTGCGGCGGTGCGTTGGACCTTCCGAGGTGACCGGCGTTTATTTTTTTATTTTCTTCTTTTCTTCCCTTTGTTTGGTCCAACCATTGCGGATCCAAGGGATACTTGTGCCGTGTTTCAAAGACAATACAACTACATACAATACGACCAACGATTCAGTTCGCGTACGACACTTGAAAGGCCCACGCAAATTCCACAGCATCGGCGAGATCTTGTGGAACGACGATGGTCAATACGCCCTCGCCGTCCATCGTCCACTCGAGTTCCACACCACCACTGTCCGGCCCGAGCAACCTGATCGTGTCCCCCTTTTGAATGGGAAGCACAACGCCACCGGCGTCAATGACGACAGATCCGGACGGCTTGTTCAACGCGACGATACAAAACGTGTCTGGCGTCGTCAGGAATCGATAGGACCCCGTCGGATCCTGCGACGCTTGGTACCAATAGTCCTGTAACCCAATCGCGTTCAGATGCCATTTCATCCAACACTGGCACACGTACCGTGGCGTACACGCAGTCGCCGGCGTACTTGAGCCATCGACCAGCCGCAAGCAAGTTTTCCGCCATCGGCGCGATAATGTCGCCTTCTGCGGTCGGTCCGACGTTCAACAGGCTACGGCAAACGGGAAGGAGAGGGGGGGGGGGGGGTCAATTAACGACCAAGAAGCGACCACACACGCTTCGCTTACTAGTTTCCATTCTTGCTCACCACATCCACCAGGGTGTGGATGATGGTCGTGCCATTCTTGTACTCGCTCGCGTCCGTGCCCGCTTTGATCCCAAAGCTAAACGGATCCATTCCTTCGGTCGTTTCCCACCTCCGCGTGGAAGTCGATCCAAACAAGATATATTCGGGCGTGTCAAAGTCGGGTACGGCGCCACAGCCTACAAAAGCCAATCAGCAAGCTCGAATGATCGCGAAAGCGACTTGGAGGGGGGACGAACGGTCGTTCATGGTGACCTGGTACCCGTTCTCCATCGCATAATTGTAATAATGTGCGGCAAACTCGAGGGTATTGTTCGGCCCGCCGATATCGCACCACTTGAACGATGGTCAGAGGTGAGATGCGCCGATCGTTCAATCACGCACCATGATCTCGCTCCCGTAATCCAGCGCGAGCGACAGCATGTGCGGGTACTGCAAGTCTTGGACATAGTCCGAGATCTCGAGCATGCCAGTATAGGGTTCGACCTCGGAGAGGTTGAATGGATTGCGTGCGAGTCCACCGGGCCATGCTCCGAACCCGTACGGCGCATAGTAGGGATTGAACCTTGGATGTTCGCATTAGACGCTCGACACGGCCTATCGAGTTGCTCACCACTCGGGAAGTGAATAATAAGTCCCACGATGAAGGTTGGGTTTCTCGGCTTTTGCCGCGTCCATCAGTTCCTTGAGAAAGTCGCGATGAGGATTGAGGTGAACGCTACTCCGGTGCGTCGTGTTCTTGGTATCAAACAATCCATATCCGTCGTGATGTTTCTATCAAGCGTGTCAGCAGAGAGCACCGCCACGCCACGCTTTACGAACAGTGACAAAGACAAAGTATTTCGCGCCAGCCTCGTCGATCAAATCCAGCCAAGCGCTCGGATTCCAGTTGGCCGCGGTAAAGTTGGCGATGAAATCATCGTGAACGACGTCCTACACAAGGCGATTCGATGAGAGCGTAGCCCAAACTCCAGCGCGGGGTAACTTACGGGGCCGTACGTTTCCAAATGGTAGTTCCAGTAGGGATTTCTCGAGTCGGGCGGGTTGTGGACGTCCCAGCTGCGCATTGTCCAGAGATGTGAGCGCTCAAGTGTTCGGTCACTCACTAGTACCACTCCGCATAAGAGTACGGCGGGCCCTAGACACGTCCATGAACATCCAAAAACCGCAGGTAAACGTGGCGACATACGTAGGCAGGGATGCTGTAGAGACCCCAGTGAATGCTAATACCCGTGAGCCACCCCGTTTCCTTGCCATCAACGTCGTCCACTCACAATATGCCATATTTTCCTTGGATCCACTGCAACATCTTCAGCACGATCACGTGACACAAAAAAAGGAACGCACCCAAGATGGCGGCTCGTGTGTAGACAAGACGCTCTCGTCGGCCGTCCACGTCTTTCGAAGAGGCGTGATGGGCCAACCGGAAGACGACCCAACCACGTACCCGCTCGCATCCTTGATCCGAACGGTCGCCTCTCCGACGCCGTCGTCGTTCAAAACGAGCACCTCGAGCCGCGCTTGGTCCGCTGCCACAAGGCGGTTTACCACGCCCGGGACCAACGTCCTGACGCCCCGTCCGACCACTTCGATCTCGTGTTTGGACCGAAGCGCCGCGTTCGGAGACGATGCGACGCTGGCCGGCAAGAGATTCGCGAGCGTGACGGTCACCACTTGGGCGCGCTGCCCGTCAACGTCTTCCCACCGCGTACCAAACTGCACGGTGCGGATCGAGAGTTGAGGGGATGGTGCGGAGAGCGGGACGACGGACGGCGTGATCGAGAGTGCAAAGACGTGGAGTCTGTCGGAGGCGTCCGCAGTCTGGGGGAGCGTGATGCTCTCGAGCGGGGCGCGCGAGGGTATGGAGAGCGAGAGCTGAAAGATTTGGGTCGAGTTCCAGCTCTTGGACGCGCCGTGGTCGAGAAAGTGATAGGGGCTGATGCGAGCGAGGTCGATATGGTGTTGAGGAGAATGAGATGAAGGCTCACGTTCGGATATCGCCCCAGTTTATGGTGGGAAACCTGTACCAGTTCTTTCCCGTCACTTGAAATACGACGTTTAGCCCACGAAAGGAAACGACAAAGTCGGTCGCTCACGTAGAAATTCCGAGACAGAGCCGTCTGCATAATTGAAGTAGAACCGGTGATTGTATTGATCTGTGAAGCAGGCGTTAACGGATGTTGTCGGCACAGTATATCCGCTCACCGTTCCATCCATCTCCAGCATAGAGAAGGTGAACTTCGTGTACATACGTCGCCTCGGCAAGTTCCACGACCTGCCCGTGTGCAACAACGTTGTCGCTGTCTGAGCCCCATGCGGCCGGGAGGTCATACTAAAGTCACACCTTTAGCCACACCTACCCGAAAGAGAAGAACAGGACGCACTGTGACGCCATTAAAGGCCCAAGGACCCGTCGGGAGATGCTCTGCCGCATACGTCGCGCCATACCTGTTGAAATTACCCGTCGTCCCGTCGACAGACGCGGCCTGGTTGTTCAAGAAGCTCGAAAGCGAAACGGTGGTCGAAGGAAACGGGACGAGCGGTGGGGCACCGAAGAGAGCGAGGAGGGTGCCGCATAGTGTAGGGATGCCGAGGACTCTGAGAAACGTGCCGACAAACCATGTGTCTTCCACGGCGCACACGGCCTGGATGGCCTGCTAGAGAATGAGAACGGGTCCAGCGCAAGAGAAATGGTCTGACCGCGTTCACTGGGTGCATCTTCGTCTTGGTTGTAAAGTATCGATGTCCTAACTCACCCTGAAACCATCCAGCGTTGAGCGGATGACGAGAGACGCGTGAGCGTGGAGTTACAGCGCGGGTAGCTCACAAATATAAATCTTGGTCAAACACGTCCATCAATGGGAGCCCCTGCGTTAGATTCAGCATCATCGTGTTGATCACATGTGCTGTCTCCGGGTCCGAAATATTTTCTTTTATCCAGGCATCAACATTCTCTGTTTGTCTGTCGTGTTTCCTCTATGCACCAGACGATTTCGTGGCGTCGTGGCGCCGTGACCGGATGCTCGGCCGGTTCCAAGTTCAGTCACCAGTCTCTGAGTCTTAGGTAGATTGATCTGCGCAGGGGATCCGGCCGAAGAGGCCCCAAGGGGCCGTCGATCAATGCCAAAGGTTGAGTTGAGCTCGACTTCGACAAGAACCCACGTCGAAACGTTCGAGTCTGTTTTCACATCGAACAGATATCATAACCACTGCCATTGCGTCCTCATCATACAGCATTCGACATTAGGTTGTATACTGTCGTGTCTCGTGTTCCCGCCGTCCCGGGCTCCTGGTCGTGCCACATTCGCTATCATTTGTATCGCATCTCTGCCGTCGCCCCCCGCCCTCTTCTTGTGTCCTCGTCCCCCATTGTCCTTATCGTTTCCTCAACGTTCTTGTTGTTAGCGCATCGCCCTCATCGTCCCCGCATCGTTCTCGTTATCCTCGTGTCATTTTCATGGGATCTACATTGTTCTCGTTATCCTGCATCATTCTTGTCGTATCCGCATCCTCGTCTCTCCGTGTCGTTCCCGTCTTCGTCGTGTTGCCCACGTCGTCCCCGCATCACCCGCATCGTCCTTGTGTCCCCTTCTCTGCCCCGCATTATCCTCTACGTCGTTCCCTCATTATTCCTTCCTGCATCATCCTAGTTGCCCCTATGTTCTTCCTCTCACCATATGGTGAACGCGACAGACCGAGTGTGACGCCGTTGCACCATAACATGGACCAGGCCCACCGAGCTCGTCGACGCACATTTCCTCTGAACGCCTCCGCCACCCGTGTCTACCGCTTTTCGAATCCGGCCCGCGCCTCACAGACGCCCGCCCTGTCCACCTCGCCCTCACACGTCCCTGCATCGTCCCCGTCGGGCTCGTTCATATCGCACTTATGTATTCTCCTCTCCTGGATAATCTAGATCGCTCCTACGCCGTCACCACGTTGCCTGTGCCATCGCCGTGTCCCCTCATCGCCGTTATATCGTCCACATCGCCACCGCATTGTTCGCGTCGTCTTCATGTCGCACAGCGTCCCCATTTCTCGTGTTGTCCTTGTGTCCTCTCGTTGTCGTCGGGTTAAACTACTAAGTGGGGGGAGCAGAAAATTGAGCTTGCTAAACACGACTAGGCGAGGACTGAGAAGAAAGGAGCATGCAAATCCCCTCTGGCCCAAACGCCGCGACGCGCTCAAGTACGATACTATTCACCGATACAAGGACACGTCACTTGAAAAGTAATACTAATGCGTGTAATCAAGCGCCGGTCCTGTGTGGATCCTTCGAAGTTCCAAGTTTATAAACCCTACTACGTGCTGATTTATCCGATGAAGTAATCAAGCAAAATGACCTAAGGATATTTAACTTCAATATACCTTAGGTTGCATCTCTAAAAGAAATGTAGACAATGTTTTGGTTGAGATAATTTTAACTCCTGCACTTGACGCAATCTGTCGTCTATCCGGCAACGCAAGTTGCTATACTCTGCCTGAAGCGCCACTAACACGTTCGCATGTGAAGCAGCCTTCCTTTCCTTATCGATCCTCCGTAGAAGCTCTGTTTGTTTTTCCACTAATGTCTCGAGTTGAGAATAGAGTTATTGCCCGGCGGCTGTTTCTTCGAGCTCCTTCAGCTCGGTCATTTCTTCTTGAAGGAGTAGCGCGCTGCGATTGTCTTCCTGGCGAAGGATTTGTCGAATAAGTTTCTTCGCGGAGTCGTCGTCATTTCTGCAGCGCGCTACGTGAGCTCCTTGAAGAATCATTGCTTTCCAGTAATCTGCCTGGAGCTCATCCAACCTCATCTGGCCGACTCTTTCATCAACTTCATCCCACATTGTTGTGGTAAGATATACTGTTTCGAGAGCGTGCTTTCCGCACAGCATTTGGAACAGTTGGAGATTTTTCGGCGGCGTGCCGGCCATGCGGTTGTTCGTTATCCGATGAAGATATAAAATCCCGGAGAGATGTTTTTTCTTGCTGTAGCTGGAGATGGGAATTAAAGGTGAAAAAAGCGAAAGCAACCAATAGATATTATGCGTTACTTTGAATTGAGCCAATTGGATATCATCATCAGGATATCAAGATCATATTTATATATATTGTCGGACCCGGGGGTATCCAGCAGGACTACGTTTTTTCTGCTCTCCGGGTCCCAGTACCTGACTGCAAGAACTTCTTTTGTGTACGGTTTTAATGTATGACCGACTCCCTTAGTGTCTTTTCCGGTGGCAGAGCTTATGAGCTGGTGGAATATGAGTAAACGATTTACACAATTTATCCCATCTTACCGTGCTCTTTCCAGAACCTGTCGGGCCCATGACACTTGATGATATTAAATCAGATGCTTCAGTCCCTAATTCATACCACGTACGCTATGACGATATCATCCGTTTCTAGGTCCTCTATTCCCACAGCCACGCGAGGCTCCCGAGCTAGGCGAAGATTTTCATTCTCTATCTGTAATCGACCCCGTGAATTTGTCGTAGATGAGGGGTCGACCATAACGGATGATTCCTGACGATATTCTTGGTCTGAATGTCTGTCTGCATGTGCCGGAGGCAAAGAATCGAGTGTCGTAAAGGATTCATTTATTGTAGCCTTACAGACCCCCTCAGTGTATTCGCTGTCCGATTTGCGGCATGGGTCCGCATTGGCAGAAAGCGAAGAACGTGGCGCTGTCATCGACGTAGCAAGAGGTGGCTCACGATCTGTTTTTGTTGGAAATCTGAAACAAGTCAACTTCAAGTTGATAGTCAGTAGATTACATAAGTAGTACTCTTCTAGCTACTCCCGTTACTATGCGTTATAACGATGTCGATTGTATCTCACTAATATCGGGTCGTATTCCACTTATCAAATCTACCTCAGCGCGTGCGGAAGCAGCGCGACGTTCCTTCCCAGCCCCCGCTTGTCTCTAAATGAGGCTTACGCTAGTTAGTCGGCCAGAAGAATGCATTCTACACAATCGGAAGTATGCACATTTGGCGGGCTTTTCTTTCCCTTAGACGAATACAAGATACAACATGTCTTGCCCCGAAAGGTTGGATGCTTCGCGATCACGCAGCAATTGCACAGAGACGATTGTCCGACTGCCAAGTCAGTTTGCATACGACACCTAGAACGCCGATGCGAAATCAACTTGATCCACCTCGCTCTGCGGCACATCGATCGTCAACACACCCTCGTTGTCCATATTCCACCCCAAGTTCTCCCCGGTCGTCGGCCCGAGCAGCCAAATCACATCCCCCGTTCGCACGGGCAACATGGCGTCACCTCCGTCCACAACGACAGACCCTCCGCTCGGCTTGTTGGACGCGACGATGCAGAACGTGTCTGGGGTTGTCAGGAATCAATGGGACCCTGTTGGGTCTTGAGAGGCTTGGAACCAATATTCCTGTGCGTGGCATATGAGTAAAGTAAAATGAACAGACGCGGGAGAGAGGGGGGGAGGGACCGTACGGTAGCGTGCATGCAGTCGCAGGCATACTTGGGCCATTTCCCGGCTGCGAAGAGGCATCCGCCATAGGCGCAATGATGTCGCCTTCGGCTGTCGGACCAATGTCGAGCAAGCTACAGTAAACATGTATTTGGTAATGTTGAAGCGAGGCGATGAGTCGGCAGGTCGACTGGGGGAGCGGGACTTACTAATTTCTGTTCTTACTTGCGATGTCGACCAGCGTGTGAATGATGGTCGTACCGTTCTTGTACTTGCTCGGTTTGGTGGCACTTTTGATCGCCTTACATTTAAGCCCATTCATTCTCGCCATGAACCATGTCATCTCTTACTCGCAATATTCTGAGTTTCGCTTGGTTCCACTAACAAGCAATGTCAGTGAGAAGATGGCGCAGACGAAAAGTAAGTGTACCCATGTCAGCGTTTCATGCGTAGACAGCACACTCTCGTCCGCCGTCCACGTCTTCCGCAGAGGCGTGATAGGCCATCCAGACGAGGTCCCGACCATGCTCCCGTCTGCGTCCTTGACCTGGACGGTCGCATTACCAACACCGTCGTCATTCAAGACGAGCACGTCAAAACGCGCTTGATCTGGCACAAGTCGATTTAAGACGCCGAGCGTCATCGTGGTCACACCTTGGCAGGTCACCTCTATCTTGTATTTGGACTAGATCGACGTGTCTGAAGAGGACGCAAGGCTTCTGGGAAAGAGGTTGGCCAACGTGATCCCAATCCTTGGGCACGTCGACCATCGACCTCTTCTCAACGTGTGTTGAATTGCGCGGAGCGGATCGAGAGCTCCGGGCCAGTCGGTGCAGCTGAAAGTATAACATATGGTGTGATAGTCGTGGAAAAGGTATGGAGCCTATCGTTCACGTTTGCAGTCTGCGGGAGCGTAATATTCTTCAACACGGCACGCGAGGGAATTGGCAGCGAGAACTGAAAGATGGGAGTCAAGTTCCGGTTTATTGAGGAGCCGTTGTTCTCAAAGCGGTACGGCCTGGTGCGACGGGTGATGAGTACAGCGCAAAGACACCGAACAGGATATCGCCCCAATTCAAAACCAGGTACATCTACCAATTTTTTCCCGTGGCTGGAACAAATGCGGCGGTAATCAAGATAGAAGGCGATGACGCACATGAGAGTCGTGAAACAGTACCGTCCGTGTAGCTGAGATCGAACGTGTCCTCAAATAGATCTGGCATAGAGTATACATCACTAGTCTGCTTTATAGTCCTCGCATACTTACCGTCGGCGCATCACCCATCCCTTGCATACAGCAAATGAAGTTCATGGACATAGGTCGCCTCGGGAAGTTCCACGACTTGACCCTCGGCAGGGACATTGTCGTTGCCAGTACCTATGAGGACGGGAGATCATGCTAGAAGTAAAGTTTAGCCTTTTGCACAAGCTCGAAGGCAACAAGAGTTTATCGTGATGCCGTCGAAGACCCGGGATCCTGTGGATAGACGTTCGGCAGGATGTGTCGATTCCTGCCCGTTAAAGTCACCAGTGGTACTGTCAATCGATGCGCCTTGGTCGTTGAAAAAGTTTGACAGTGGGATAGGAACTGAAGGAATGGGACGAAGTATGTAAACGTGCGTTCGATGCAAGCGAAAAATGCCCCACAAAGCAGAGGGATACCGAACGCCTTCGTAGTAACTCACACGCAAAGAACTGCTCCCATCGAACGCGCCTTTTCTACTGGCTCGGGTGAGAACCGAACCAGCGGAAGGGCTTCTAGTCAAGTGATCTGAGAAACGGTGTTTCACGATAGTCTTTCTGTCATGTGTGCTGGTCTTCTGTCCAAGTTTAAACCAAGACGAACACTGAGGGCGAATCGGTCCCGAGGACACGATAGGTTTCATGTTCGCGGGAAATGGTCACTACACCATACGTTACAGATGAAACCTAATGCGGCGGTGAAGGTGAACAAATGAAAGGAACGGATGGTAAGTAATTACAGTCTGAACTCTGGTGTGGCCATTATACCCAATTTCTGGAGCCTGTTAGTGGCCAATCCTAGTCGTAATGTACTGAATCTTGGAGAAACGGGAAAACACCCGCGTCGCGTTATGTGTAGCGAAGCGTTTCAAGTTGTTAGTACTCCTACGGTAGTGAGAAGTTCTTCCGCAGCCACTGCTAGAGTATCCTCCGACAGACGCATCTTTCTCGTTGTCGAGCAACATTGAATAAAAGCAGACGGAAGAAGCCACAGCGTCAGTGAAAAAGAAGAGCCGAGTACAAACACCGGAAAGCCGGTCACTCGGCTTGTCGAAACGTGTCCGCGTCGTGGTTTATAGGCTTGGAACCAATCGTTCAACTTTAACTTTCGTAGCACACGACCAATCGGGTCAGTTTGCATACGACACCCGGAACGCCCACGCATAATCGACCTGATCCACCTCGCTCTGCGGCACATCGATCGTCAATACCCCATCCTCGTCCATCTTCCACTCCAATCCCCCTCCTCCCGTCGTCGTTGTCGTCGTCACGGGGCCCAAGCAACCGAATCACGTCCCCCGCTTGCACGGGCAACGCAACGCCACTTCCGTTCCCGATAACCGACCCTCCGCTCGGCCTGTTGAACGCAACGTGACAGAACGTGTCTGGGGTAGTCAGGAATCGATACAACCTTGTCTAGTTCTGCGAGACTCGGTACCAATAGTCCTGTTCAGTGGTCATGCTCACGACTTTGGAGATCGCATGGAACATCTACGATTATATCAGCACCCAGTTGATTCACAACGCCAACCGTCTCCCTCCCATGCTTATCGAACAGGCTCGTGGCTGGTCTGGCTTCCACGAAAGTCTTTTCATCGAAAGAGATTGGTGGTATTGGTAACTGTGCGTCGGCCATCGCCGAGTGCCATCTTCCGAGTTTTGATTGACCATTTCTAGCCTTCAGTGGCTTGTCGTACTATCCTCCACTCTATCATCAACGCATCGCTTTCAGTAGCAACCCTCTTCAATTCTCGCTCCTACTACCTCTTCATTTCCCTTTTCCATGTGTTCGAGATTGTCAAGGAGAGCCCTGAACTTGCTGATACCCATAAGTTCATGCATTAATGCGCAATTAGGGAGCGAAACATTGAATCGTCTATCCAGCCAACCTTGCTTCTGCCCTCGCCTTTGAGATTTGCCGCGTACCCGCCTCTGAGTACCGCGACTTCGTGAGTATCAAATCCAAGAACGGAACCGACGACAACTTCAGGACCTACCATGCTATTGGCCACAAGGCAGACATCCCCGTTACCGAGTTCATTTAGTGGGTTCATTCCATGCTGTGCGTCTTGCTCGTCACTGGTTCTCATTACCTCGCCCCACAGAACTATGCCATCGCTTCCCAAAGGCAGTAGGCTGCTACATGCAACATTGGTTACTGTGACCCCTACCTCAACATGGCTCACAGTAAGCTGCCTCGACTGTCTTTGCTACCTGCGCTGCCATCCTCTTCGTCGGTGTCTTTACTCTGGACAAGTATTTCGAGCGCTCCCGTTGTAAGAAGCAATGCATCTAGCTCGTTGACGACGAGGTGGGTTTCGGTCTCGAGATTATCTCTATGGGACCATCATCGCGAACGTCGGACCCTTTTCCGACTGGTCCCGACAGGATTCTGAGCTCTATGACCGATACTTGTCCAGGGTCGCGTCTCCGTCCAGCCCGTCGCACTCATGACCGAAAAGGCCCGTCGCCCCCCTCCAAAGGGTTAGGTGGTACGTCGGGGAGTACTTGATGGGTGAATAGCCACACAATCTCGTTTCTTCTTTTGTCTTGGTTCGTTGTTGCATTGACGCACACGGATTTTCATTTTTTCTCGACTTGTCTAGATTGTCTCTGCTAGATTGTTTGATAGGGCTTGTATCCTTATGTCAATCGTGACTTGCAAGTGGCAAGCCAATTTTATATACTATAAGGAGCTGGCAGCCGCACGGCAAGAGTTCTCTGACTTTACTCTCATTCTCGACACTGGTTATGCAGACTATTCACCAGCCTTCCACAACTCCCAACGGAGAGGCGCTGCACGTTTGCAAATGGTTGATATGCGTGGAACGCACCTCACGAACGCGAGTGTCTCCGAACATCTTATAATCATTCATGATGTCGAGGATATGGGACACGATCATGTCTCGCCATGTGTATGGTTGGGTTGCACAGTAAGTAAAGTAATGAGGGAAAGCATCGCGCGCCATGGCCCATTTGGGTTTTAGGTGCCATCAAGTCAGGTGAGTCGTTTCAAGGGTTTGTGACAGAACTCGACGTTCACGCCCGTTGTTGGTTAGCACAATTCCCAAGGCTGTCCATGATGTAGGTTTCTAGGAAGCGTGCTTTAGTGTTTGTTTTCTTGGTCTGATGTCGTCAAGTTACCTCTCTATCTCTCTGAGGTACAAAATGGCGCTAGCGTTGTACCATCAATCGGCCCCAAGTACCCTGTCTTTCCATTGTCCCATTGGGATTGTCGACAATTTGGAAACTCGTTGATCTTTGCCTGTTCCTAGTAGCCGATGGTGCGGGCACGTTGAACTTACAACTTGAAAGAAATGACTCACCGCAGAAATAGAATTCATCCGTCGATGTCAGTTACGTATGTTGACGCGCGAATAACTTGTGAAGGACATGTAGCATAGTGACAACCTAAGATTGCATGTGGGAGGAACAGAATGCGAGAAAAGGAGGAATAGTAAGAGATAAGACATCTTTCGCTACGCGTATATTTGAAATGTACTCCTGCCCCCGTGGGCACTTTTCTGATGTCTTGATCACCTCGACACCTTGAAGACAAAGGCGGCAGAGAAAAAAATATCGTCACCGACAAGCGAGTGAGTGGACGAGCACAGCGGGGAGTTCGGAAGTCGGAAGTGCGATTCGCGGGGCTTCACAACGAACCGCTGCCATTAGAAGTTTGACATACTCTTTTTTACACCTCTTCACAAATATTCTACAGAATGTCTGCCGAAATCGTAGATGACAGTGAAAACATCCGAGAGAAATTTGGCCGCTTCAGGGTCCTAATCGTCGGGCGGGCCAACGCCGGCAAGACGACCATTCTTCAGGGGATTTGCAACACTACCGAAAACCCGGAGGTCTTCGACGGCGATGGTAACAAGGTAGGCATACAAATTAATTCATAACATAACACGGTCTGCTAAAGTGTGAGATCAGATCGATCCATCCCAAGTTGAAGGATCTACAGGGGTGTGTAGAGCGATCTTGCAAAACTGCTGATGCGAGTTATGACACTTTCTAGCGGGGGATGCACAACATCGAAAACGAACTTATTTTCCGAAGCAACGATAAATTTGTCTTTCATGACTCGCAGGGTTTCGAAGCTGGCCGCGAAGACGAGTTCCTAAAGATGAAGAGATTCATTGCAGATCGTGCAGAGACTCCCCATCTCAAGAAGCGCATCCATGTCATATGGTAGGATGAACCTGTCTCAAGAATAATTATATTATTTATATCCGTCGGACAGGTACTGTATTCCAATGGATAACCTCGGGCGAGCAATTCAGCGGGCTGAAGAAAAGTTCTTTGAAGAATGTGATCCGGGACAGGGTGAGTACACCTATAACAAGTATCGAATAAAGCTCATGATTTGTCAGTTCCCGTTGTGGTCCTGTTTACAAAGTTTGATGCATTACTGCCTGTAGCTCTCGGGAAGCTAGGGCCTGAAGGGCGACAGCTATCGCTAAAGGAGCGCGCAACAAAAGCCAATGAGCTTATCAAAGAAATTTTCGACGAAGCTGATGTGTGGGGCCGTCTTCTGCAAATGAGACATTCTCCAAAGACATACGTGCAGATGAAAGGTTTGCATAAAATTTTGTTCCCCTGTTGCGAAGTTCTCCTTTCATTTTTACTGTATGATATAGGAATGAATAAGTCAAATGAATCATGCACTTATCTTTTAGAGAATATAGCAGCAATCTTGAATGGGCATACTTTGCAAATGTTACTTGTTTCAGCTCAGGAAAAAAACATTATGCTTTGTGTCAAGTATGCAGTACAACAGTAAATTTTTTCTTATGAGACCAGCTAATACACTAATAAAAAAAAAAGCTTAGTAACCATTGTAGAGAATTTCCATGACTCTGTCATACCCATGACAAATGTGAAAAAAATACAACTTTACCAACTGGCATATTGGTTTCCACATACAAAGGTAAGAAGATATATAATAAAAGATAGAAACAGACTAAGTATTGGTTTGCTACATTCATGATCCCTTATATATCTTTACATCTGTAATCTCCTATCAAAATACACTATTTTGGCTTGACATTAATAGGAAGTAAGTTGTGCATTCTGGCATATTGGTCACAGTGACTGTGCTGATCCATTGTTTGTTTTCCATCATTTTGCTAATCATAGTATGTGAGTTGTGCATTCTAGCATGTTGGTCACTATGACTATGCTAATCATCCATTATCTGTTTTCCATCATTTTTCCCAATCATAGGAAGTGAGTTGTGCATTCTGGCATGCTGGTCACTGTGATTGTGCTGATCATCCATTGTCTGTTTTCCATCATTTTTGCCAATCATAGGAAGTGAGTTGTGTATTCTGGCATGTTAGTCATAGTGACTGTCCTGACCATCCATTGTCTGCTTTTGATCATTTTTTCCAATCAAGGGAGTGAGTTGTGCATTCTGGCATGTTGGTCATAGTGACTGTGCTGATCATCCATTGTCTTTTTTCCAACATTTTTGCCAATCATAGCTTGTAAGTTATGCATTCTGGCATGTTGGTCACAGTAACTGTGCTGATCATTCATTGTCTGTTTTCCATTATTTTCACCAATCATAGAGGGTGAGTAGTGCATTCTGGAATGTTGGTCACAATGACTGTGCTGATCATCCATTGTCTGTTTTCCATCATTTTTGCCAATCATAGAAGGTGACTTGTGCATTCTGGCATATTGGTCACAGTGACTATGCTGATCATCCATTGTTTGTTTTCCATCATTTTTGCCAATTATAGCTTGTGAGTCATACATTCTGGAGTGTTGGTCACAGTGACTGTGCTGATCATCCAATATCTGTTTTCCATCATTTTTGCCAATCATAGTTTGTGAGTTGTGCATTCTGGCATGTTGGTCACAGTGACTGTGTTGATCATCCATTATCTGTTTTCTATTATTTTTGCCAATCATAGGAAGTGAGTTATGCATTCTGGCATGTTGATCACAGTGACTTTGCTGATCATCCATTATCTGTTTTCCATCATTTTTGCCAATCATAGGAAGTGAGTTGTGCATTCTGGCATGTTGGTCACAGTGACTATACTAAACATCTATTGTCTGTTTTCCATTATTTTTTTTCCAATCATAGAGAGTGAGCTGTGCATTCTGGCATGTTGGTCACAGTGACTGTACTGATCATTCATTGTCTGTTTTCCATCATTTTTGCCAATCACAGAGAGTAAGTTGTGCATTCTGGCATATTGGTCACAGTGACTGTGCTGATCATCCATTGACTGTTTTGCCAATCATAGGAAGTGAGTTGTGCATTCTAGCATGTTAGTTATAGTGACTGTGCTGATCATCCATTGTCTGTTTTCCATCATTTTTGCCAATCATAGCTTGTGAGTCATGCATTCTGGCATGATGTGACAGTGACTGTGCTAATCATCCATTGTCTGTTTTCCATCATTTTTGCCAACCATAGCTTGTGAGTTGTGCATTCTGGCATGTTGATCATAGTGACTGTGCTAATCATCCATTATATGTTTTCCATCTTTTTTGCCAATCATAGGAAGTGAGTTGTACATTCTGGCATGTTGGTCATGGTGACTATGCTGATCATTCATTGTCTGTTTTCCATCATTGTTGTCAATCATAGAGAGTGAGTTGTGCATTCTGCCATGTTGGTCACAGTGAATGTGCTGATCATCCATTGTCTGTTTTCCATCATTTTTGCCAATCATAGGAAGTGAGTTGTGCATTCTGGCATGTTGGTCACAGTGACTGTGTTGAGCATCCATTGTTTGTTTTCTATCATTTTTGTCAATCATAGTTTGTGAGTTGTGCATTCTGGCATGTTGGTCACAGTGACTGTACTGATCATTCATTGTCTGTTTTCCATCATTTTTGCCAATCATAGCTTGTGAGTTGTGCATTCTTGAATGTTGGTCACATTGACTACTGATCATCCATTGCCTGTTTTCCATCATTTTTGCCAATCATAGGAAGTGAGTTGTGCATTCTTGCATTTCAGTCACAGTGACTGTGCTGATCATCCATTGTCTCTTTTCCATCACTTTTTGCTAATCATAGTTTGTGAGTTGTGCATTCTGGCATGTTGGTCACAGTGACTGTACTGACCATCCATTGTCTGTTTTCCATCATTTTTGCCAATCATAGAAAGTGAGTTGTGCATTCTGGCATATTGATCACAGTGACTGTGCTGATCATCCATTGTCTGTTTTCCATCAATTTTTCCAATCATAGCTTGTGAGTTGTGCATTCTGGCATGTTGGTCACATTGACTGTGCTGATCATCCATTGCCTGTTTCCCATCATTTTTACCAATCATAGAGAGTGAGTTGTGCATTCTGGCATGTTAGTCACAGTACTGATCATCCTTTGCCTATTTTCCATCATTTTTGCTAATCATAGTTTGTGAGTTGTGCATTCTGGCATGTTGGTCACAGTGACTGTGCTGATCATCCACTGTATGTTTTCCATTGTTTTTACCAATCATAGCCTGTGGGTTGCACATTCTGGCATGTTGATCACAGTGACTGTGCTGATCATCCATTGTCTGTTCTTCATCATTTTTGCCAATCATAGGAAGTGAGCTGTGCATTCTGGCATGTTGGTCATAGTGACTGTGCTGATCATCCATTGTTTATTTTCCATCATTTTTACCAATCATAGTTTGTGAGTTGTGCATTCTGGCATGTTGGTCACAGTGACTGTGCTGATCATTCATTGTCTGTTTTCCATCATTTTTTCCAATCATAGAGAGTGAGCTGTGCATTCTGGCATGTTGGTCACATTGACTGTGCTAATCATCCAATTCCTGCTTTCCATCATTTTTATGAATCATAGGAAGTGAGTTGTGCATTCTGGCGTATTGGTCACAGTGACAATGTCAATCATCCATTGTCTGTCTTCAATTGTTCTTGCTGATCATAGAGAGTGAGTTGTACATTCTAACATGTTGATCATAGTGACTGTGCTGATCATCCATTGTCTGTTTTCCATCATTTTTGCCATTCATAGGAAGTGAGTTGTGCATTCCAGCATGTTGGTCACAGTGACTTTGCTGAACATCCATTGTCTATTTCCCATCATTTTTTCAAATCATAGGAAGTGAGTGTGTGTTCTGGAATGTTGGTCATAGTGACTGTGCTGATTATCCATTGACTGTTTTGCCAATCATAGGAAGTGAGTCATGCATTCTGGTATGTTGGTCATATTGACTGTGCTGATCATCCACTGTCTGTTTTCCATATTTATATCAATCATAGAGAGTGAGTTGTGCATTCTGACATGTTGGTCATAGTGACTATGTTGATCATCCATTGTCTGTTTTCAATCATTTTTGCCAATCATAGGAAGTAAGTTATGCACTCTGGCATGTTGGTCATGGTGACTATACTAATCATTCATTGTCTGTTTTCCATTATTTTTGTCAATCATAGAGAGTGAGTTGTGCATTCTGCCATGTTGGTCATAGTGACTGTGCTGATCATTCATTGTCTGTTTTCTATCATTTTTGCTAACCATAGGAAGTGAGTTGCACATTCTGACATATTGGTCACAGTGACTGCTGATCATCCATTGTCTGTTTTCCATCATTTTTTCCAATCATAGTTTGTGAGTTGTGTATCCTGGCATTCTGGTCACAGTAACTGTGCTGATCATCCATTTTCTGTTTTTCATCATTTTTGCCAATCATAGAGAGTGAGTTGTGCATTCTGGTATGTCAGTCACATTGACTGTGCTGATCATCCATTGCCTGTTTTCCATCATTTTTACAAATCATAGGAAGTAAGTTGTGCATTCTGGCATATTAGTCACAGTGACTGTGCTGATCATCTATCATCTGTTTTCCATCATTTTTGCCAATCATAGAGTGTGAGTTGTACATTCTGGCACATTGGTCACAGTGACTATGTTGATCATCCATTGTCTGTTCTCCATCATTTTTCCCAATCATAGCTTGTGAGTCATGCATTCTGGCATGTTGGTTGCATTGACTGTGCTGATCATCCATTGTCTGTTTTCCATCATTTTTGCCAATCATAGGAAGTGAGCCATGTATTCTGGTATGTCAATTACAGTGACTGTGCTGATCATCCATTGTCTGTTTTCCATCATCTTTGCCAATCATAGTTTGTGAGTTGTGCATTCTGGCATACTGGTCATAGTGACTGTGCTGATGAATCATCCATTTTCCATCATTTTGCTGATCATAGGAAGTGAGTTGTGTATTCTGGCATGTTGGTCATGGTGACTGTGCTGATCATTCATTGTCTATGTATTTTCCATCATTTTTGTCAATCATAGAGAGTAAGTTGTGCATTATGGAATGTTGGTCATAGTGATTGTGGTGATCATCATTGTCTGTTTTCCATCATTTTTGCCAATCATAGGAAGTGAGTTGTGTATTCTGGCATGTTGGTCATAGTAACTGTGCTGATCATTCATTGTTTGTTTTCCATCAATTTTATCAATCATAGGATGTGAGTTGTACATTCTGAATCGTTGGTCACAGTGACTGTGCTGATCATCCATTGTCTGTTTTTCATCATTTTTGTCAATCATAGAGAGTGAGTTGTGCATTCTGCCATGTTGGTCACAGTGACTGTGTCAATCATCCATTGTCTGTTTCCATCACTTTTGCCAATCATAGGAAGTGAGCTGTGCATTCCAGCATATTGGTCACAGCAATTGTGCTGATCATCCATTGTCTTTTTTGTATCATTTTGCCAATCATAGGTTGTAAGTTGTGCATTTTGGTACATTGGCCATAGCATCTGTGCTGATAATCCATTGTCTTTTTTCCATCATTTTTGCCAATCATAGTTTGTAAGTTGTGCATTCTGGCATATTGGTCACAGTTATTTTGCTGATCATTCATTGTTTGTTTTCTATTATCTCTCAATCTTAGGCTGTAAGTTGTGCAATCTGACATGTTGGTCATAGTGACTCTGCTAATTATCTATTGTCTGTCTTCCATCATTTTTGCCAATCATAGGAAGTGAGTTGTGCATTCTGACATGTTGTTCATAGTGACTGTGCTGATTAGCCATGGTTTGGTTTTCATAATTTTGGCAATCATAGAAAGTGAGTTGTGTATTCTGGCATATTGGTCACAGTGACTGTACTGATTGTTCATTATCTATTTTCCATTATTTTTGCCAATGATACTGTAGCTTGTGAGTTGTGCAATCTGGAATTTTGATCACAGTGTCTGTGCTGATCATTCATTATTTGTTTTCCACTATTTTTGTTAATCATAGCAAGTGAGTTGTGCATTCTGGCATGTTGGTCAGTGACTGTGCTGATCATCTATTTTCTGTTTTCAATCCTTTTTTCCAATCATAGAAAGTGAGTTGTGCATTCTAACATGTAGGTCACAGTGACTGTGCTGATCATCCATTGTCTGTTTTCTATCATTTTTGCCAATCATAGCTTGTGAGTCATGCATACATATTAGTATATTGGTCACAGTGACTGTACCAATCATTCATTGTCTGCTTTCCATTATTTATTACCAATCATAGGATGTGAGTTTTATATTTCAAATATTGGCCACAGTAACTGTGCTAATTATCTATTTTTCATTTGTGCACCATAGAATGTATGTGATTTTCTAGTAATTACAATTCTTGTTGAGTTTGTCATATACTCCAAAATATTATAGAAAGTAAGTTTAATTTATTGTATTTAATTTTGTATTTGTGATTATGTTTACCTGTTTATTTTAGCTGGTATATCTTTTATTGTATACTTTGGCTACTGATATTTTTTATCCATTTTATAGGATGTAAGTTTGTCTATTGTATATAAAAATTTGATATGTAATGCTTATGTATTTAATAGAATGTATGTCTTTTGGACATTATATGTATGTCTTATTTAATAATGATATATTAGGAGGTTTGTTATAAATAGTTAAGTATGCATTTTATCTGACTGAACTGTTTTCTTGTGTATGTAGCTTGTTAACCAAAATTATGTGAGTAGTATCATTTAATATATTTATCCCTTTTCTACTCATTCATCTAATAGACTTTTGTGCCCAGAAATGAAGCAGTTTTTAAGCCAGACAACTTTGTAACTTCACCAATTTTTAAAATATCCATATTTTGATAGCATTTATAGAGAAACATTACTACTTGGAAGCAGATTTTATATGCAGGCATTGGTATTTTTTTGCTATTTGATTAATACACTATTTGATACAAATTTTATTACAGATATAATAATCACACTTGAGCATTCATTTTATCTTGCACAGAAGGAAATACCTAAACCTTTTTCTGTTGCTATGGAGAAGTACAATACATCAGATATCTCCAAGATCAAAGAAGCTTTAGATAATATCATTGATCAATATGGAAAAGCATCCAAAGAGAAAAAAGTGGATATGCTTTTAGATGTTGTTCTCCACAACTGCATGGGTTAATTTCAATTTTCTTACTCTACTCTCTTCATTGACAAATCTATTTCAGGAAAGTTTACAGTCAAATAGATACTATGTAGCACTATAGATCTGACAAAGCAAATAAATCAGTTTTATTAGTAAAGAATAAGAATAAAATAGAGAGATGATACTCAGATCACATCTCCTCAGCATAAGAGTCTGAGTGTACATTAGCTACCAATATATACAGTATGTACTACAATTGAGTCATTGGATTTATAGGATATAATGTTAGGCTTGAATCTTGAGTTGTTGTTATTAACATGAGTACCATCTCAAGAGAAATATAAATTTTGGCTCAATAATCTAGTTTATTATATGTTTTCTCCATTATTCAAATATATATGGTTTATTCCTGAATAAACCCCTTTTTTTCTTTTTCACATAGTTTCATCTGCATAATACTAGTCCTTAAACTTGACTATAAAATCAAATTTCTACTCACATGCATTAGTCAAGACAGCAGATTGATTGACCATGTTATATACAGATATATGTAGCTTAAAATATGTATTATCCACATTAAGAACTGTTTTCCATTAAATGATCCTAACCTGGCTTTTATAGGAAATTGCAAAATAGGTAGTGGTTTACTGTAGAAAAAGCTACAGTACTAGGTCTCCAAAATAAGACTACTTATGCCATCTACTAACTATTGAGTCCATATGAGTTAACTTGTTTCAGATATCCAACAGCTTTATATGTCCAATGGCAAGAGATTTGAAGAAGATTAATGAAACAGCAGCCATTTCAAAATGATTACTTGTCTAGGGCAATTGTTTGACTTTGAGTATCTAGTACCTGGTATGAGCTCTTTTACAGTGACCTCCAAAACCCTTTCAATAACTAACCCTAATGCAGTGTGCTTTATGCACTGCAATAACCTGGAACAATCACCCCAAGCTTTGCTGGAAAGAAAGATAGTACATACTCTTGGCTACAAAATTGCCCCCTATGTCATGTGATTTGTTCCAAATTTGGTTAAGTTATAAGCAATATAAAATGGTAACACCATTGAAAGGGTTTTGGAGCTTTTAAATCAGTACTACTAAATAAATGATAATTACAAATATTTGGTAGTACAAACACAGATAAACATATAAATATTGCATCTGAGTTTCAAAAAGTTCTCATGCTTCTTTACTTTCAACCACACCATGGTTAAATCACTTTCTCCTACTTAGGAGAAAACCATCCTTTTTATGCTCACCAGTGGTCAATCTTGAGAAGAAATCTCTAGGAAAACTGGTATTAGCCACTTTACCATATCCAGGATCCATTCTAGAAAGTGTTCTAATCTTGCCAAGTTTACTGGAGTTGTTCAATCAAACTTTCTCCTACCAACATTCATCATGCTTAGCATTTCATCACTTCTGAGAAGGCAGAAACTGCTGTTCAGATTACTCAAGCACTTACCAACATTATCAAAGAACCACGTTCTTCCACCACAGTTCATTGTTACTTGAAGAAAGCTGGTATGAAGGCTATAGTCATGTCAAAATGTCCTCTTCTCTTTGATAGGCATTGTTATGCTGAGGCTAGTAACTCAGCTAGTAACCAATGAAATATACATGATGGTATATGCTGATTCGTCAATGAGGTAATCCTAAGATGATTATGACAAGAATGGTTGTCTCCCAATAGAGGGTATCAATGCATCTGTATGGGAGGTCCGCCTGAATGGTTGCAAGGAAGATAATCAGTTGATAAGTCACTCCCTGATGAGTGAGGAAGCTTCTTAGCATGGTAGCTTGAAGCACTGGAATGATGACAATCTCACTCATCCTGAGCAGCTTGCTGGTTACTAGGCTTGGATTGCGTAGAACTAGCTAAGGTACATAGACAGAGAGTCTACCTATTTATAGGTGGAGGAACGGTGCACAGACCAAGAGAGGAAAAGGTAACTATCTAGAATGTTCCGGAGAATGTATACTATAATGGGTTACCCTTAGCTCCAGTGCTACAAGGCAAAATGGAAGAAATCGGAAACAGAAAGAGTAGGAACACAACTCGGGAGAGGTAGGAAAGTACATGGAAGAAATAGAAAGAAGGGAAAAGATAGGGATAGGACCATAACTGTAACATTACCCCCTTCATAGTCTTCAGCTCACTGAGCTGAATTATTTTCTCTTCCAGATGAAACTGCTTCTTCTACAATCCACTCCGCAACAGGGGAGTTAGTTGAGATGTCGGGACAATGAGATACCTTATGTCCTGTAGCTCCACATCCGTCACAAGGAATACCTTTGCAGAAACTCTGCTGGTGCCCCAGGGCCCAAAGAAAACATTTGGGACAATGGTAC
The DNA here is from genome assembly GCA_038090335.1 of Solioccasus polychromus. Classification (NCBI taxonomy): domain Eukaryota; kingdom Fungi; phylum Basidiomycota; class Agaricomycetes; order Boletales; family Boletaceae; genus Solioccasus; species Solioccasus polychromus. The sequence continues at coordinate 1,000 of JBBPMM010000150.1, read as the reverse complement.
TGATGACATTCCATGTACCAGTGTCCCCATTGTTGACACTTAAAGCACTGTCCAGAGTGAACAGGGGTGTCAGGAAGGGAGTCAACATCGATCAGACAGACGAGGGTCCCTGGAGAAGGGGAACAGGGTGGAGATGGTGGCAGTGTGGAGGGACAAGACGCCAGATGGTCGGGTAGGGGTTGTTCCCATTCAGGTTGGGGGGTCCACATGGGCCTAGTAGGATCAGGTACGGGTAGAGCTGGGGTGTCGTCATAGGACGAGAGACGTGGTTGAGTGGGGACTGAGTAGGGAGTAGGTCGGCATTGGGGACATCGATGAGGTTGACGAGCGGTGAATAGACTGAAAGGTGGTTGGATGGACTATTAGTCCTGGCCACCTGGGGATAGTCTGAGGGGTATTGGGGAGCGAGTATATTCGCCCCAGAGGGACTCTAGTGGAGTAGGGGTAGTCCTAGAACGAAGTAGGTTGCGTACAAGGTAGTCCGGACGTATTCTGGACTGTCGTAGGCGGTAGTCCAGTAGATGTAAGGCGTGAAAAGACGTGAAGACTGGCGGTACAGTCCAGAAAACGGTGCGTTCGACGGTGAACGGTGAGGGAGACGGTTTCCCAATGGTGACAGTAAGTGAGCAAATGGTAGCTGTCATTTCAAATGACGAATACAGAATTTTATAGTCCGGGTATGCCCGGACTTCTAAGTATCATATGGAAGAAGTACCTGATGACATAATAAAAATGACACAAGGCCCGAACGTCAAAAGAGACGTCGATGCCATGGGCATAAGGGTCTAAGTAATAGAAGGGACTTATGAAAAGAGTAATGGAATAATAAAAGACGAGATAAGGGGTAGTCCGGGTCAGTATATATAGTAGTCCGACCGGTCTATACTAGACCTGGTGAACTATCGGTCCGGACTATCGTTAGACGTAAGGGAACGAAGTTAATAAAAGAATAAGAGTGTAGGAAATATAGAAAATGAAGGGATATACACGTAGAGGTGCA
>JBBPMM010000149.1:0-54115 GCA_038090335.1 Solioccasus polychromus | reverse complement strand
TGCCAAGAAGACATAGATTCAATCAGTGAACGAGTCCACAAAGCTCAATTCGAGTCAGTGAAGCACTTCGAGGCTTCCTTCAAGAATCGCATCAAGGACTTCAATTTCCATCCTGGAAGTCTCATTTTAGTCTGCAATATGCGCATAGAGAAGGAGCTCAACTGAAAGACGAAGCCTAGATACCTCGGTCCAATGGTAGTTCTTCGCTGGACTACTGGAGGATCCTATATCCTGGCCGAGTTGGACAGTTCACCCTCCTGACTTTGATATGCTGCTTTCCACCTTATCCCTTATTACCCCCATTTTCGTTCCTCCATTCCTGTTACTGAACTCACAGGTCTTGACGACGAAGACTTAGATAAGTTTACCAACGAAGACCTCAGCGAACCCCCAAACGAAGAAAAGTCATCGGACTATAGTCTGGACGACTGACCACACCGGTCTACCCCAAGTCACCGCCTATACGTAGATTTCCTTTCTCTCTGTTTCACCCCGGGTTTCAACCGGTGACCTGTCTCTCCACATCAAAATATATAATGACAGAAAAAGCCATATAAAAATACTCTAACGAAAAAGCCACTAAAAATACTCCACAGACTCTTTCCACCTCGTCATCAGTCTCAAGTTATCGTATATTCCCATCTCTCTGTTTCTCTCCGTTTCTTTTTCTCTAACATGTCCTATATAACCGAACTCTCGTATAGATATTTTCAGAATTCGAATGCACAAGGACACAGCGCCCTTTGATAGATGTACAATAGACCACCCCTCCACCAAAAACAGTCCATCATAGTCCAGGGAAGTCCGCTAGGAATAGACAACAAAAGGACGATCGAAGAAGCCAAGTCAAGCAGTACCTCACACTGAAGACCTTTCCCCACGGGACTTTTGGTAGGCATAGACGTGACAAGTTGACTGAAGAAGACAAGTTGGGTGGTACCCTGCATCATCAGACTGGTATAGTCCAGCCGGTCTTACGCTCCAAACCCCCTTCTTTTTAAAGTCCTTTTCTCAATTTCTTTTCACTTTTCACTTCCATCTTCTTTACCATTTCACGTTTCAACGATTTCTATGTTCAAACACACTGCTACTTCTACTCTGCCGCCAGATCTACCGCCTCAGACCATCATCACTCCCCACTACCACGCGTTTTACCTCGGTCTCCTCGAACCGTGCTGTCCGGCCCATGCCATCCTTCATATCCACTTGTCTTCATCACAACCTTGTCCTCGGGCTCCATTACCAGACTGTCTTTGCCCACTCCATACCATTCTTTTCATTCACCATCGCTGCCCCAAACCACTGTACCACCATCTTATTAACCGCCTCCAGTCCTTCACGGTCGTCCGGTAACATCTTGGTCGAACGGACGCTCTGATAGCATCAGCCATAGACCGGAACGTGTTGGCTGGAGATTCGAACTCATGTTTGGGACATGGTGAAGCGAATATAGATGGACTTGGTCGAAGAAGATCGAAGACCATTATTCCCATGCCCTGCCATTTACGACTTTCACGCACACGTTCTTACCGTTACGAAGATCTGACTGGGGACGGTCAGAAGCAAAGCCCCCTGCGGATGTAGAGGTTGATACACCTCTACGTGTATAACCTTGTGTTTTCCATGTTTTCATTATTTGTATACTTTACTTACTTCTGTTTCACGATAGTCCGGTTCATTGGTCTCCACAGTCCAGGACAGACCGGTCGGACTAGTGTGTATACTGACCCAGACTACTCTTAGCCATCTTTTCTTACTTGGTTACTATTTTCATAAGTTTCCCCTATTTTACTTGCCTTTCAGCTCATAGCTCCAATGTCACCTTAGACGTTCGGGCTACTCGGGACCAAGTCGGGATCTCCCATTGGTATTTCATATTCCCGGTCTCAACCCTTTCCTTTTATATCACTAGGCACTTAGACCATGCGTCTCTCCATACCTACATAGAAGTCCAAGTATGCCCAGACTATAAATCTTGTACTTGTCATTTGAAATAAGCAGCTTTCTACCGTTTGCTCACCACCATCACCGTCACCATTGGGATACCGCTCCCTCACCATTTCTACTGTCTACCGCACCGTTTTACTTGACTATACTGCCAGTCTTAATGCGTTTAACGACTTACACCAACTGGACTACCGTTACAACTGTCTGGACTGCGTCTGGACTACATACATTTGTGCCCAACCTTCGTTCTAGGACTAACCCTTGCTCTAGAGTCCCTCTGGGGTGAACATAAATCGCCCACCCATCACCCACAGACTACTCCCAGGTGGCCAGGACTAACAGTCCATTCAACCACCTTTCAGGTCTTTTCAACAGACACATAACTAATTATACATGGCCAAGGAAAGAGGCAGTGATCAGTCTTCTGCAGGCTTGACAGAAGCAGCGAAGGTTTTGATGTGGCTAAGCGAGTCGAATGCCTTCTTGGGATTGAGCTTGCATGTTCCGCAAGGTGGGGGCCAAATGGGCTTGTGTGCGCAGTCATTATTGTCATCATCATTGTTGCTTTGGGCCACAATGGTATGATGGTATTTTGTGACATACTTGGCAGCAGCAGACTCTTTAAAGGTACCTCTGACAATGACAGGGATCGCCTGGCAGAGGCAGCACTGTGTATTGCTCACAGCATGCTCATGCATCAGCTCCCTAAAACAGCAAGTGAACAATATATGCATTAGAAGTAGAAAGGTAAGACCCTTACCTTTCTATCTTAACATCGATGTTGGCAATTGACTGCTCCTGCTCACTGATGGTCAAGCACCCAGACTTGCGGCAATTATTGCCATCAAGTGCCTCAGTATATGCATGCTCAGATGCATCTTTGAGACGCAAAATGAGCTTCTGTGAAGATAGTGTAAGCATAGATGTAGAAAATTAAAAAATACGTGCGATGGGGCCAGGATTTTCTGGCATGAACTGGATGACATAAGTTGGCCAATCCTTGAGGATGTTGTCAACCTCAAGTGTGAGGATGTTGCCATAGATATGCACATCAGCGATGGTGTGGTAATTCTGGGAGGTCGCCATTGTGTTTTTGATGTTCATGGTTGGTGGCAAGACGATGGTCAAGGAGCAGACTCAGTCATGGTCACTTGCATGAGAAAATTTCGCTTTGAGAGATAAGATAATTTCTGACGAGTCATACTGTCCTCTTTCATTTGCTCCATCATGCCCTCTGACTCCAAAGTTGCCATGGATCACTCATCTCAAAGCCCAGGCAAAGAAAGTATGAGAAGTAAAAGGTATGTGAACCAAGATGAACAGACCCTCAGTGATAGTGATGACAATTTGACTATAGTAGGAACAAGAAGTCATCAAGGTAATGTATAAATCATTTCTGAGTGCTACTCATCATCGATAAGGTTCATAGTGCAAACAAGAATCCAGAGGTGGTGGCTATATGCAAACAATGCCTCATGGTTGTGAAGTATATCCCTCATGGCCTTGATGCCTTTTGCAACATAAATGATGTATTCAAAGTCTGCACACTCATGAGTTGTGTTGCAGAGAATCTGGATAATGAAGCCTTAGAGGCCGCTGCTCAGAAGATTCTAGGGAAATTGTAGGTCTATTCATGCTACTTTGGTGGATATATGTGCACTGATTCCTTACCTAGCAATGAGCAAACACGTGAACGATACCAGCAGACATTTGATTATGTCACTGTTCTCATACCCCAACTCCTCATCTTAGTTGGAGATGTGACAAAGGGGGTGGAGCTGGATACCCATCTTAAGGAGGCAAGTTTCCACATCATTTCTATTTTATGTGCAGCACTCGTCACGCTCATATGCAGATGCAAGCTGAAATAGCACATATCCGTGCTGAAGATGGCAGTCGTTTACGCAAAGTCATTGGTGCCTATGCAGCACCTAACCCCAACAAACAACACATCCAACCTCCCGTCAATGCTGATGTTGAAGATGTCGCTATTCAGTTGAATAAAAAGTGTGCTTCACTGGGTTTGAACCAATGACTTCTGTCATGTGTCAACCATTAAGCCACTGGAATGGTTTGTGATACTGGTCACATGATTGATGACTCAGATTACACAATTCTGGTGAAATATCGCATCATCATGATGTCGTATCACACCATGATTGTGTTATAGATAACCAAGAATACTATCCAATAGGATATGATCCAGCTATCATGACTATTATATCCACCAATAGGATTAGATCCATACGTCATGGTGAAACTGTTCTATTATTGTTATCATCCTATAGCAACTTGGAGACTTATCTGACCTATTATATAGCAAGTTCTTATCTGTTGATATAGTTTGAACTCCGTTTTAACCTTATAATCATAGAGTATAAGTATTGGGCATGTATCCCGTCTTTCCTCTAACGAAGTTCTTTCATCTCTTTCACTATCTGTTGAGCCCTAGCTCCAGAAAGTATCTATCAACCTATCAACTTGATTACCATCTCTATTCTCTCAAGTGAGTATCTCCCACCTGTACTCAACCTCTGCTTCCATTGGAGTGTCTTTCTGCTTTGCTGCTCTGTGTCTCCAAACTTCATTCCACTTCAATAGCTGACACCAAAGGAGGACAGGCACTGATGGGGTTCAGACATGCCCAGCTGGGACAGATGTTATGTCCTGTCAAGTATCTGAAGGATTACATCAAGGACCCTACTGCGTATGTTCAGCTTCCCCTGCTGTCATATTTGACAATTCTCTTTGTAGGACAAAGAAGTGTTTTGAAGATCTGGCAGATCCAATAAAAGTTACAGCAAATGTATGGCCAGCTTACCTCTATCCTGGAGAGATTCCTGGATCCGAGTATGACCCACAGGACATTGGCAATGGACTGTTTAGGGGGTACCTTGTTGAATGTGTGAGTATTTAGCTTGAGTCGTGATTTTTTTTTTTAACATCTTTTGAATGTTGTCTTAGACATTGAAGCATATATTTACATCTCCCTCTTCCGCCCTTCATGAGCATGCAAAGGGGGCTCGTAGCAGCAATGCCAGAATCCACAAGATGAAGACCATCGAACCAGAGCATATTGCCTATGCCACCGTGCTGGTATGACTCTCACGTTCAAGAGCATTGATACTGAATACTGATAGGCATGCTTCATGATCTCATTGGCCGAGAAATGGAGTGATCAAGACAACCTATTCAGCTACATGGAGTACTACTACCAAATCATCCATGTCTTTCATGAGACCAGAGACCGTGCTTGGGCAAACAGTTTGATCAAGCACTATAACGAGTGAGCTGACACACAAAGGCAACACTCCGCTAACATTTGCACAGGAAAATCTTCGGGAATCCCCATGGCCTTGTTTCCATCAATGCTACTATCATGGCAGAGGGTGGCGATGACGACCTCTTGGAAATGGAATGTCAGTTCGAGCAATGGGAGGTGGGCAACATTGAGCTCAACTTTCCATCGAGGACACCAACTCTGGGCCTGAATGACTTTCAAGATCTCCAAAGCAGTCAGCCCAGCATTTCTGACCTGGACACGGATGAAGATTCCGGTAATACCACAGGAAACACTGTATCTACTAACAAGCAGTCTCACGCAGTGGGAGCGAGTACTACTTATGAACGATACTCGATGTCGTCAAGTTCTGTGACCATGGTCGAACGCTTGACTGCATCCCCTGGTCCTGGGCCATCAACAATGCAAAAGCGAAAGCAACTTGCTCAAGAGCTTTTCGAGGACGACACCCCTCTCACAGAAGAAGATGATGTGGCCCCTACAGTAAAGAAGAAATGCAGCCGAATGGGAAGTAAATCAGCACCCGTGAAGGCTAGAATGCGATGTGCGGTGGCAAGAGCCTAGCAGCTTGGACTTAGAGAAGTACTGACTCTATGCTGGCACATAGTAAAACCTGCCACTAATGTGTCAGTTCACTGTGCAGAATTCCCACTCATTCATCATCCACATTTGCTCCACGTTCAATCATCCGAGTCGATATCGCACCACAGACTTGTCAGAAGCATTCCCCATCGTGATTGGACAGCTTTGCTCGCCCAGAACACAGGTATATGGTTATAGTCACATTACTAGTTGCATACACTACAGTTTATGTGCATATAACCCACAAACAGAGATTATATTCTCAGATATGTGTCGGATTGCAGTGAAATGTAATATTTAGTGTGATATCACTGTTTGAATAATATCGTGATCTATCAGGCATGCGTCACACCTATCACATGGGCTGGAACTGATCAGACGAACCACTTCCGATCGGAAACTGCGTTTCGTCGTATTCCAATATCAAAACCCTTGGTAGGTGGTATCTCTGATGGAGGTTACATGTATCATATTCACATATATTGCGTATATACCCTATGCTAAGTTGGTGATGGTGCAAAGTAAGAGAATATATATTAGGTAATATGTTTACCACGGGCAATAGGACTCTTCACCTGCACTTGCCTGTCACCTTCGGACCTTGACATTCAGCCTTCCGGCTCACATAGCACCCCAACGCACTAGACTCTTTCCAAAACGCTTGTCAACACGTCGTATACAGCCACATTTACAAATGGAGCTCGTGCTAAGCCGAGTGAGAATCGGCGATACATGGTTAGTATATGCAACTTGCTTTCAATGGTGTTTGCACCGAGTTGAGTGACCTACAGTCATATCGACTCGAACTGCAAATGTGCTCTTGGATTCTGATGTGAGCGATCAGGCAGTACCGTGATCATCACGCTACTGATGGCGCTTCTAGTGTTTGACTATGAATGAATTGAGGCGACTATTTTTTCGCCAGTTGCCCGGTTCGTCTTACCATACAAAGTTCTATTGTGAGGTATTTTCGGATCCAGAATGGTCACCTGGCCCCACCCGTGATGCGGGATATATAAACCAACAATCGCTCTGACGCCTCGGCATGGCGGAGAAAGTCGATACCAAGGCCACCGAGCACGCCCTCGCATTCCTCGAGGCCATCATCATCTACTGGCATGCATTTTTCTAGCGCATGCTCATTTGCAAGGGTGGGACAAATGAGAGGTGAATTAGTATAAGGATTAAGATCGCGAGAGACGAACCACTTTGAAATCTGTGAAGGTGGGGTGGTGGATGACTAGAACGCGCGATATTTCAGAAAGAAAAATTTATCGACCACACGAGTTTGCGCTTAGATTAAACTTACTGTTCGTCATCGGATGACCTCTCGAAAGTACATAGCGGATAGGTTCTAATGGAAGTTTGCACTGAGTGATCATCTTGATATAGAGGTGTGTAGGCTGGGCATCATGCATCATTAATCAATTGACAACGATATCTGTCCAACTGCTGGATATACAATATGAGACGTGCAGCACTTCCAGACCTGAGGTAACATACCTGTGAAGGGAGTAACAAAGGGTGGAAGCACAATCTACCTAGTGTTCGTCTGCAGTTTCAACTTTGCGGCGCTTTGGAGTTCGTTCTTCCGACTCTTCAGCCTCATCCTTTCCGACCACGCCCTCAACTGCACCCGTACCCACACTTGCACCCGCCTTCTCCGGACCTCGACATTCAGCCTTTCGACTCATTTCACTCACGTTGCGCCCCAACGCACTAGACCACACATACTCTCTCCCCAACACGCTTTGTCAATGCGTCGTATGCGGCTACATTTACAAATGGAGCATTTGTCCGCGGATCACGATATTTCGTAGGTTGACCGGTGATGAGGCACGTACGGACAGGTCGTGCTAAAGTCGAGTGAGAACCAACGATACATGGTCAGTATAACGGAGATCGTTAGCAATAGAAAGAAGAATGAAACACTTACACATCGGCCTTCCCTTGCCGGTAAAAACCTTTACTTGGTCCCATTGTACGTGATCTCCGAACATGGCCGACCTAGTGTCTTTCCATGAGGGATTGGATGGAACGGACTGAGACAACTCGTGAATGACGTAGTTCTTGCATACAACTTCATTGCGGTGAGCGATGAGAGGTGCTGCGGGGACATGCGGGTAGGAGAACAGGATGGGAGAGGGTGATTGTGATTGTATTTGACTTTGGGTTCGGGTTTAGGACTGTGATGGTGCTGATTGCTGTGATTGTGGTTGAGATGGAATTGACGAGATAGTGAAAGGGATCATCGCAGAACAGGGCCAACGACGGATTGCTTCACCACCCGGGCCTTGGCATGTTTCTCTTCTTCGAGACGGAGGTAGTCCCCGCGTTCAGTGATGTTTCCCCCCTCGATGTCGAGTGCTCGTGCAATCTGTTCGTCTTGTGTGGGTAGTCGAGTTACCATTTTTGCCTTCTTGGGGATGCCGCCTATCCATAGAGTTGTGAGTAGGGAGTGGCCAGCGAACATGATATAATCATTACGCACCCGTTTCTCCTCGGCATCTTTGATGCGATTCACAGTCGCCGAGATGTTGAGGACAGTATGCCGTCTCTGACTGTCTCTCGATACCAACCGTTCCCGTACCACCTTCAATAACCTCTCCTGTCTCGGCGTTCACGGCTAAACCAAGAGGAACGCGTCGTTTGGGTTTTTTTGCCAACTTCGATTTTGGCCGGGAGGATGCTGCTTCGGGGTTGAAAGTAACGCGCTGGCGTGCGTGTGCTGCTGCGGTAGCCTTTTCGATACGTGTGCGTACTGTCTGTAGAAAGGTGGAGTATGGATCATATGAACGGAGAAGGAAAACACACCTCGCGCTCCCGCCATTCCTCCTCCCTTGCTACTTTATCCCCTGCGTCGACGTCCTCTTGCGCAGCCTCTTCGTCTGTACTTGCAAAATCCAATTCAAAAACGTCTTCTTCCTCTATCCGTCGACAAAGTGCCAAAGTGGTCCAAGTCAAAAAGAGTTCGAAGTGAATGCAAACAAACAAACATACCCTCGAAATCGGCGAAATCGGCATCTTCTAGATCCTGAGGTTCCTCGAATGTAAACTCGGCCAAGGCCTGCTCCATCCTAGCGACGGTCAGTGTAAGTTGACAGCGAGAGATAGGAAATGCACCGATTTCCGTCCGCCTTGATCTGCGCGAAGTGAAGGTTTGTTCCTCTGTCATGTCTGTTACCGCTCAATTATTACAGTCATTGTGGGGGTTGGCGTCGATGACAGAATAAAGCTTTCTGGATTCAACACGATCAAACGATAATTTACGACTGGAATATGCACTACTTCCACCTTGGATATAAATTCCAAATTCATCCAACTTGAGCAGCGTCCATCTTCTACCTATCAGGTATCACACGCTAGAGAATGTCGAATCTATCGATCCTCGTCCAAATCAAAACGTGCGGGGAGGGGGAAATAAGAAAAACTCCCCGACGCTGCTCGAAAAGGGTAACGTTCCGTCACGCGACGGCTACTTCCTGCAGTACATCCTTCTCCTTTGATCCTTCCGGCGAGCTCGTCACGTCTTGCAGGCCCATAAGACCGAGACCCATCACGGCCGACAACCCACCCCCCGGTTCGCCCGTCGCGTCCTGACGCCCCGCGCGCGTCTTCGCGCGCCCCCTCGTCGCGCGCCCCGTTGATTCGCGCTCGTCCCGCTCCCGCGTCGCCCCACCCCCTCGCTCACCGTCCGACGGCCCGTTGGCGGTCGTCCGGTTCGCAGCCGTCCTGTCCGCCGCCGTTCGCCCATAACTATGGAGGGTCTTGATGATGGCGGCGAGATAGAGCAGACCGAGGAAGAAGAGGGTCGATATAGCGATGCGGGGGCCGAGTTCGGCGGTCGGGCTGAGGAGGGTCGGGCTAGAGGGATTGGCCGAGTCGCCATAGCGCCAGACGTAGGCGAGAATGGCGACGATGAAGAAGATCATGGACCTTTTATTTATTTATTCCCTTTTTCGTGAGGTTGGCGTGTATATGGAGGGAGAGGAGGGGCGTACCAGGCGAGCCAGACGGCGGGCATGGCGAGCATTACCCACACGTTCCATAGGATAAAGGTCGTCGTTCGCGCGGCTTCCTGGGGAGGAAAAGTGGGGATGAATCGAAACGGGGAAGAGGACCGACCGACTTACCTCAGCCCACCGCGTGGCCTTGAACATGCTCCTCATCGTCCCGAAGCGGATGATGTAGATGCATCCATAGGAGAGACTCATCAGGGCTGACGTCAGCGAAAGGAGCGCTGCGGTTCGAATGACGGGGTCGTTGGCCATGACTTGGATCTGAAACATGGAGATGATGGCCCTGGACGCAGTGCATGAGCAATAGTCAGCGAATACGCGCGCACGAAAAAGCATGGATACCGACGAGTGAAGCAAAGCAGAGACGAGGTTCAGCGTCTTCCATTCGCGCAACAAAGAGTCGATGAAGGCTTCCCATGATTGTTTGAATCGGAACAGCGCGGGCGATACGTTGGCAGACGTCCAATCGTCTGGAAAGGGGAGAACGGGGCCGATATTGTAATGAACGCCAGGGGGGATAGGGCTCGAAGCGACCAATATTTCCCGTTGCTGTTGCTGTCGGGAGCTGGAATACGACTCGATCATGCACTCCAGATCTGGTTTGCTCAGTTGAGCGTCTTCGTACACCCTCGCGATCCGCGAAAAATATAGAGAAGGAAGGCGAAGAAGGATGAGCAAGTAAATTTGTCTGGGAAGGATATCGAGGGTGAAATAACGAGCGTCCCGAAGGAAAGTTACAAAGCGATCCTGGCGGCCACGGCGGAGGGGAGTGACGCAACACAAGGAGTTTTCCTGGCAGGTCGTGTCGAACGAGAGGTTGTGCTCAATGTCAGAGCTGTGGACAGAAAAGCGCCGAAGACGAGTGCGAAGCTGAAAGGGGTCGATCGGAATGAATGCATCCTCGCGAGGACGGTGGAACGGGGACCACCCAAAGCGGCGCGGAGATGCCGCTCTAGAGTGTGGGGGTGATGACAATGGAGGAGATGCGTGTCCAGGCTTCATTGGAGAGCCGCTGATTCCTCCAGAGCGTACGATTGAAGGCGGTCGAGTAGGATCGCTCGTGCGCTTCAATCTATTCATCGCAGAGTCGATACCTCCGCTGGTTTGGGAAAGAAGGGGGTGAATGCGGACGTTTGCCCGAGGACTGTGGGAAGGGGTTGATGCGGCCTGAACGCGGTCGCTTTCAAAAGAGACGTGCTGGTGGGAACTGGCCGTCGGTGGTCTGCCATCGGGATCTTCAGGCGAAGTGCGTAGAGAGGCAGGTGAAGAGGCGGAGATGGGTTTGTCCGTACCCGGTTCATTGCGAGCAGTGCGATAAGGACTGGGTATAGCACTCGCCGTTAATGCGGACAGGGTGTCAAAGGTTCTAGGTTCTGTAGTGAGGGTCGACTTTGGAGCTGCAAGAGATGCGGTAAAGCCAGGTGGAGTTTTCGAGAGAAACGATATACGTACATTGGGATATGTGCAGTGGGCTCTCTCTGGCTGGCTGCAGAGCTGATCCACGAGGGGAATCAGTGAAAGGAGTCATGTATTAACGTGTCGTGACAAATGATTAGCGTATGGAGGGGAAAATAAACGAGACGACTTGGCAACAACGCGACATGTTTAAATAGCCCGTACGGCTCTGCAAGCGCCGTAAAGGCGAGCTACCGTGGGCAGGGAGTCCAATGGAATGGCGAGCAGTATCATCACCTTGGCCTTGGTTGCTAAAACCGGAAGGCTTTGATCAGCACATGTTGTGACAGTCACGCACGGCAATTGCCGAGTGTGCGTCAGTTGCAAGTTTCCAGCGGGGGTGGCAAAGACGAATGCACAAGAGTCGTCGAAAATGCAACACTCCTTGGCTTGGAACTTCCATCATCCACACAGATTCATCACAGAGGACGGTCCTCACACTCTAGTATTTTTCTCAGCCTTTTTCTTCGCAAACACAAAAAGGTCGACCAGCGGACGCGCATCCATGCGCCTGGAGAGAAATCGGGACGGAGCAAGATGGGCCGAGGAGGCGGTCCTGGCTGTTGTGTGCCAGACGGGGAGGCCCAGGGAAGCGGGCAAGTTTGGAGGAGCAGGGGTGTCGCCATTAGAGCCAAACAGGTGCAAATAGCAACACTGCCACAAACAAACAAAGGTGGCCACCTCTCTCCAGCACAAGAAACTCTGCTGGGTTTGCCAACTCGACCGTGGAGTCTCCTCGGCAACGTCTGACGATAAAACTGCCCCCAATGACGACCGGAAATGTCCCTTTACGTCGCTCAAGTCGCAATCGTACAGGCTCCGTCGCCACCCAGAGCAGTCCTCCCTCTGCCTCGGACTACCAACAGAGCGAACGCTCGGCGATGGACGACAACTCCCTCGTTCATTCTCCCGAGCATCAGCCACAGTGGGGTCGTTCCTTGAGGGGTCGCAAGGTCAAGAAAAACAACTACAGGGAGTCGGGTAGCGAGGACGACTTGGTCGGTGCACTCAACTTTACCGACGATCTTCCCGTCAATCCTCCCGTCAATGGAAAGGCCGACACGGATGACGATGCAGACGACCAACAGCCAAAACGTTCCCTGCGCTCTCGCCCCACGCGTCTTACCCGTCAGCCCACTCACTTCACCTCCTCTTCCGCGGGACATCCCCAGCGAATGACTCGGGCTAGAAGTCGCGCCATCACCAAGAGTGATGAATATGTTGATCACCCCTCTGAAGAATCAGATGACGCGGATGGCTCTCTTGAAGACGCACCCCACACATCATCGGACCTCGAAGCAGACGCTGATGCGGAGGGCGAGCTCGACATCGATGCCGATGGTGATCCGGACCCCGAGATTCAAGACGACGGCAAACCCTACGCCTTTCGACAGAGGGCGAAAATAAACTACGCCATCCCTCCACCCATAGAGGATACCAAACCACCGCCAAAGAGGCCAACCAATCGTGGTGGACGGTCCAAGCGTGGACCCGGGTGGAGTGCCAGTGGGGCGGAATTGGGCAGGTGGATGGGTATACATGACGATTCTGTGGGTATTGACGCAATGCAAGGCTGTAGTCTGCATTCACAAGACATCCTAGGACTCGGATATCCCCACTCGCACACCCAGAAAGGGTTTCGGAGCAGCTAGTGGACTGTTGGGTGCTGGCGCTGTTGGTGCTGGCGGCGCCGGTCTGCTGCCCGGTGATCTGTCCGCAGTCGCAGGGACGCCATCCAACCTCGGCAAGATTGGTGACTCTGGTTAGCCGATCCTCCTCTAGCTGATGTATTTTCACTCATCGTGTTTCAGTCCTCGCCGATGCAGACCCCCTGGGGGTCAACCAGAACGTAACGTTTGATGAAGTCGGTGGTTTGGACGAACGTAACGCCACTTTTCTTGTTTCGTACGAGAACATCCCGCTCATATGACCAAACAGATATTCATTCGCTCAAAGAAATGACCCTCCTACCATTGCTTTATCCAGAAGTATTCCAGCGTTTCAACCTCACCCCTCCTCGTGGTGTGTTGTTCCATGGCCCTCCTGGAACAGGGAAAACTCTCCTGGCACGCGCACTTGCAGCCAGCTGTCGTGCCAATGGCAGGACTATCTGTAAGTTTGATTCTTTTTCGGTATCGAGTTTCTTACCTTCTGTCACATAGCATTTTTCATGCGAAAAGGCGCAGACTGTCTTTCTAAATGGGTCGGTGAAGCTGAGCGCCAACTCCGGCTTTTATTCGAAGAAGCACGAAATTGCCAGCCTAGTATCATCTTTTTTGATGAGATCGACGGTCTGGCTCCTGTCCGATCGTCCAAGCAGGATCAAATTCATGCCTCAATTGTGTCCACCCTCCTGGCTCTCATGGATGGGATGGACGGTAGGGGTCAGGTGATTGTCATTGGTGCTACAAATCGACCGGACGCCATTGATCCGGCATTGAGAAGACCTGGGCGATTCGATCGGGAGTTCTATTTCCCCTTGCCTTCTCTTGATTCGAGAGAGAAGATCCTTGGGATCATGACTAAGAACTGGGAGGGTTGGAGCGATGATCAAGGAAAAGAGAATGTAAAGGGTTTGGCCAAGCTTACTAAGGGATATGCAGGCGCTGATTTGAGGGTAAGTGGCGACGCAGCGCCGGACCTGGATTGTTGACAAGCTCGTGTCTTCGTTTAGGCATTATGCACCGAAGCTGCACTGAATGCTATCCAGAGACGGTATCCACAGATTTACCAGTCACGAGATCGCCTGTTACTGAAGCCCGAAACGATCAATGTCGCCTTTCGTGATTTCATGATATCTGTGAAGAGTAAGAACGTCTCAAGTATATGTTACCTCCTCTGACAATTTCGATAGAGCTCATACCATCGAGTGCGCGTTCATCTTCTTCCGCAGCCGCCCCGCTTCCCAGTCAGTTGGAACCTCTTTTGGCCGGTACTCTACAAAAGGTCAAGGATGCTATCGACAAAGTGATGCCGAGAAGTAAAAAGCGGACGGCATTAGAGGAGGCACAATGGGAGGACGACAGTGAGGAAACTGCGCTCGAGAGAGAGATGATGATGCAATGTAAGGTCGTGTTCCAGCATTCTGGCAAGTGGTAACTTGACTGGATGATAGCGATGGAGACACTCCGAGTATACCGTCCACGACTTGTGGTGTATGGGCAATCGGGGTTGGGTCAAGAATACATCGGTGCAGCCACGTTACATTATCTAGAAGGTTACCATGTTCAAAATTTGGACCTTGGGACACTCATGGGCGATTCATCGAGGGTATGGTCTCATTTCCCTTGCGTAACTATTATCTCATTCAATTTGTGACTTAGACCCTCGAGGCAGCAATCGTACAATTATTCATCGAGGCAAAGAGACATCAGCCTTCTGTGATTTACATCCCGTCCCTCCTCGCATGGTGCGCTGCGGTCCATGAGACTGCCCGCACGACCGTGCGTGCAATGCTCGATTCGCTAGCCCCAACAGACCCCGTACTCTTACTTGCTGTTGTTGATGGATCATTCAACTCCCTCCCGCAAGACGTTCGCTCCTGGTTTGGAATTATTCGAGAGAATCGACTCAGCCTTCCCCTTCCGACCAGTGAACAACGCGAAGCTTTCTTCGCTGGCATCATCGCGGATGTTCGACGTCCTCCAAACCAGTTCGCAGATGGCATGAAAAGAAAGCGTAGGATCCTTGAGGAACTTCCGATCGCTCCACCGCCTGAGCCGAGACAACTTACGGCCGCTGAACTGGCCGCCCAAGAAGAAACCGATCAGAAGGTTATAACCTTGCTAAAGTATCGCCTAGGGCCTATTCTCACAGAGCTGAAACGAAAATTCAAGCGGTTTACCAAGAGAGCGACTGTGAATCGGTCTTTACGCACGATACGCTTCGTTTGTACTGACGATTTTCTCTTTCTTTCAGGAGGAATATAATTTTGATCTACCCCCACCTGTTATGACTGAAGTCGAAATCGTGGCTACCAATGCTACTATTGACGACGAACGTGCACCCGTGGAGGTGGTCGAAGATACCTCTGCCCATCTTCCCGCCCAGGAAGTCGAAATGGAAGCCATCAATGGCACACATCCTGAACTCCAACACGTCGAGCCGCCGGCTTCCCAACTTCAGGCTCAAGCTCAAGTCCAAGTCCAACCCTTGAATCAGCTACAATTACCTCCACTGTACGACATGGACCTAGAGCGTATGCACACGGACCTCTACAAGGGCAAATACCTTGCCCCGCAAGACTTCCTCGACGACATCAACAAAATCGTTCACAATGCTGCCGTTCGTGCATACGAGGACAATGACAGGTTGCACAAGGCCCAAGCGATGTTGATAGCCGCCGAAGTCAGCATGCAAGAGTTTGATCCACAGTTCAAGCTTGAATGTCAGCGAATGGCAGAGCGCGAACGGAAGCGGAGGGAGGAACGAAGAAGAGCCAAGGAAAAGACGGCCGTTTCGGACGCAACGCAGAACGGGACGTATGCCCCAGGTACTAGGCGGAGCGCCCGACATACGGGACAGCAGCCGGAGATGACCATCACCGACCCCCTTCAACTCGAGAGACGCCTCAAACGGGCACGTTCTGGGGATGACCGACCGAGCGGATCGCCAGAGTCCAGCGAGGAAAACAGGGCGGAGAGCAGTGGGACGCCTAGGCAGCCGAAAAAACGGAGGACGATCATCCTTAGCGACGACGACGACGACGACGGCGACGACAATGATCAAGATCCCATCAATTTTCTTGGTTCCGCGTCCTCACAGCAACCCAAGACCCCGACGGTCAGGTTCGCCGAGGACGGTCGTCTACGGGAAGAGGTGATGGAGACTATCGTTCCGGAATCACCGCAGCTGGTTACTAAGCCGCCAACCGCCATCGAGGTCCCGTCGGACGCGATGGTGATCGACTCCCCGGCACCGCGGCGCTCGGGGTTCGACCCATTCCTGCTGAACCCGCTACCGCCCAACCAAGACATGATGCGCTCTACCAACCTCGCCCCGCTACTCAACGGGACAACGCCACATGCGGGCAACTACACGTCGTGTCCGACACCATCACAACAACAAAACGGCCACCCCCGGACGCCCGTACAATCGCGTCCCTCCTCACGTCCGCCTTCTCGGACGCTCGCGGTGGAGCCGAAACCCGACGTGGAGGTGGTAGTGGAGGTGGAGGTGGGTGCGGGCGTGGACGCGGACGTGTTGCCCGTGATTCCCTCTCCCCCGCGCGCGCGATCTCCGACGCCGCTTCCCGATTTCCAAGTCAACGAAGGGATGTTGCTCGACCTCCAGTACCAGCTCAAGACGAGAACGAGCCAGCTCACCGTGGAACAACTGGAGCAGCTCCGGGCTGCGAGTCTCAACAGCGTGTGGAACCACAGAACAGAGTGGGACCGGGATGCTCTCGTTCGGGAACTGTTGGACGTTTTGAACGAGTTTCTGGAGGATTGTTCTGCGGGGAGTGTGCCGGGATCGCCGCTAAACGTTGCTTATTAGTTTTATGCTCGCCACCATTCATAGTATTCTGGTAGATTATTCGCTTTACTTACTGTCCTTGTATCTTAGCAGATTTTTTTTTACTTACACACCGCCTGAAATATGAACATCGCAAGATTTCATTCACTCATCAAGCCACTGATCAGATCGACCGATATAGAAAAATCAATACAATCGTAATGTAGCAATGTAGAAAGTAGAACAAAAGCATGGCCCTCTACGTGTTTCCATCCGTCCACTAAACCGTCCGTGCTTAGAAACACTCTGAAAGAAAAGTTGAGAAAAATGAAATCAAAGAGAACAGGAAAGAAACGTACTGCGATGAACAATGCCAGGGCCAGACTCGTCATACTCTTGCTTCGAGCACCAGAGGTTCTGGAAAGTACTGAGGGAGGCAAGAATAGAACCACCAATCCAGACCGAGTATTTCCGCTCAGGCGGAGCGACAATCTTGACCTATACAAACGTGAGATGATGCAACCGATCCCACGCTAAGCACTTGCCTTCATGCTCGAGGGCGAGAGCGACGTCAATTCCTTCTGCATTCGGTCCGCGATACCAGGGAACATAGTAGTACCACCGGAAAGAACGACATTGCCATAGAGGTCACGACGAATGTCAAGGTCGCACTTGAAGATCGAGTTGTACCTAAACGAACCTCGTGAAACGGCGGAAATACAGCAATCCACTCCCACAGGCTTACGTAGTTTCGTGGATACCAGCAGCCTCGAGACCAAGGAAGGCTGGCTGGAAGAGAGCCTCGGGTGCCCGGAATCTACAAAACAAATGGTTCGATGACATTTTGATTATCGATAAAATGCAGTACTGACCGCTCGTTACCTATGGTAATGACTTGGCCATCGGGAAGTTCGTAACTTTTCTCGAGAGCCGAAGACTGAGCAGCTGTCTGAAGCTCTTGCTCAAAGTCGAGCGCGACATAGCACAGCTTCTCTTTGATGTCACGGACGATTTCACGCTCGGCTGTGGTCGTGAAGGAATAGCCACGTTCGATTAAATTCTTGATCAAGTAATCGGTTAAATCACGGCCAGCAAGATCAAGACGGTTGATGGAGTGAGGGAGTGCGAAACCTTCGTAAATGGGGACTGTGTGCGTGACACCGTCACCAGAATCCATGACGATACCAGTCGTGCGACCCGAAGCGTACAGGGATAGCACAGCTTGGATGGCGACATAGAATGCAGGGGCGTTGAACGTCTCGAACATGATCTGGGTCATTTTTTCACGGTTAGCCTTAGGGTTGAGGGGAGCCTCCGTGAGCAGAACTGGGTGTTCCTCCGGGGCGACACGGAGCTCATTGTAAAACGTGTGGTGCCAAATTTTCTCCATGTCATCCCAATTGGTCACGATACCGTGTTCGATCGGATACTTGAGGGTCAGTATTCCACGTTTCGATTGGGCTTCATCACTGGATATCGGGGGATCAAAAAACTGCGGTAATCTGCATGATACTGGACGCACCCGACGTAGGAGTCTTTCTGGCCCATGCCGACCATCACACCCTGGTGGCGGGGACGACCGACAATTGAACTGTCGTACAAATGTCAGAACGCGCTGGCACAAACCCTTTGCAACGTACGGGAAGACGGCGCGAGGGGCATCGTCGCCTGTAAACAATAAATTAATCCAAAATTGGGAGAGTGAGGGCAGCATATCATGTACCAGCGACTAGGGATGCTAATCAGCGGATGTTTTCACAAGGATTAGGAGTACATACAACCAGCCTTGCACATTCCAGAGCCATTATCAATTACCTAAAACGACGAAGGGTGAAGTGGTCGTCGAGGACGATAAGAAAGACGCGTACGAGGGCTGCAACTTCTTCTTCCATGACTGAGTGTTCGTGAGGGTGATGGTAAAGAGATGGAGGGAGATGGAGGAAGAGATGTCTGTCGGAGTATTTCAGTATTCAATTCCCGCAGCGACTCAAAACATGCAAAAACAAATCCGATCACTGTGGCGCTGCGGTGTACAGCCCGTCCTGCGCCCGCGTGTAAGAACACTGCGGTGCTGCGTACGGTTATCTTATATTTATCGTGGCGTCGTGTTTCGGTGCAAGAATAACCTCGTTCAAGAAACGGAAGTCGGCCACACGATGGTGATCTCTTTTTTCTAGTGTTCAACTGCTCTGACCCCGTCAGTTCAGCGGCTGGCAATGATCCATGCCAGCCTCTGCGGCTGACCCGCCAGAGCCTTATATATTGTTCTTTCTTTGATTCCTGTCCTCCAGTTCAGTTGCCATTGAACAATCATGTCTCCGATTTCGTCTGTCGCTGCTGCTTTTGCGTCCTCTACTCCGTCTGTCGGTCTCGATCCGACTGGGCAAGCCTCTTCAGCGACGCCCCAACACCTCTTTCATACAGGGGGGGTCTTTATCGCTGTACTCGCCCTAGTCTCAATCGCAAGCTACTTCTACCGCCGTCGGAAGGAAGTCAATAGTGACGGTGCGGGCAATAACTGGGCATACTTCAGTGGATTCTTCTCGTCGATTCGTTCACGTGGTTTCGCAACACCGGCTGCGACCGACTGCCAAGTCGATCTCGAGGCAGGTTTCGATGTCAGTTACTTTTACTTGTCTCTTGTTCGGGCTGACGCGTTTTGCAGCGGCACGTTAGTATGGTTTACGCGAGGTTCTTCCATCCCACGTTCTGGAATGTCAGTAGGCTATCATTCCGCACCGTGAATGGTTTCTAACAGCGGTACGCAGGTCGTCGAGTGTCATCCTGCGACACCCTCTGCGCCAGCAATCTACGTGGAAGACGAAGCAGATGAGATTCCAGCGTCCGAGCCGAAACCGCCTGGAATGAACTCGTTCCTGGACATGGATGACGATGTCGAGGATAAGATCGACGACCCCAAGTGTGCACTCAAGAGGCCAGAACAAGTCTCGAGGACCAGCGTCGTAGTGCATCCCCCTTACGACACGAGCAAACCGACGAATCTCAACTTCACTAGCAAGATTATCGGGACGACTATTCGCCGGGGCGCATTCCTTCGCATCCCTGAATACGTCAGAGCATATTCTTCGCGGAGCTCATCCGATTCGGAGCCGGAAGAGCCGGAAGTTCCTAGTTCGACTTACGACGAGATTTCTGTGCCGTTGCCTCCAGGACTGTTTCTGAGCGTTCAGAAATCCGACATAGTCAATACGGTGAATGATGCGCAGAACCCCAGGGGCGGAACTCCGAATCCCGAGGCACTTCCTGCGATCGTGGAAGAGCCAGAAGACGGGTCGTCCGAGGACCGGTCTTCATATTCCGAGTTCGATTTGTCGCATTCCGCTGCCAGTCTCGACGAAACGAATCTAGATTCGGGTGATTCCAACCGCGAGGATCTTGACGATTACTACGGGATTGTGGGCACCCCTAGGAAATTGACAACGAATCGTATTCCCGGGGAAGGCCAGCTAGTTCGCGCGATCTCCCATCGCAGCGGTTTGATGGACATCACGCAGTTCGAAGAGGTCGACTATCCCGAGTCTCTAGACGACGAGCCAATTCGCGATGCAATGTCCTCTTGCTCATACCGCACCCGCTCTCTCGACATTCCGAGGCTCACCGAGAGCAGTCTATCAGTGTCCGATCAGGAAGACATCCGGGACGAAATTTCGTCCGATTGCTCGCTCTCCGAATCCGAGATCGAATCGTCCTATCTCGAATACTACGGGATTACGGAGTCGTATCCTAGACCAGCCGCGAACCGCCGTCGATATGGCATGGCTGATATGTCGTTGGTCGCAGAAAGCTTCAAGAGTGCTATTCCAGGAGAGGAGCGGATTGTCGACACGGTCTCTCATCACGGCTTGACCGATATCAATGAGTTCCCTGGTACCAGGTCACCCAGCCAGCGAGACCTATCGATGTCACCCGAACCCTTCGAGGAGTCGAAAACCCAGCGCGATGGCGACATTGATGTTCACTATAGTCGCCAAGGCTTGCGACTCATTCCGAATGACGACAGCATTACGGACCTAATGCGAACACTTCTGGAAGAACTTCGCGACCCCGACTTGGACTGCAATCCTCGAGCCCTGACCGAGTATTCCGATGACGACTCGGAGTGCTCTACCGATCCCGGAGAAGAAGAAAGTAGCCAATGTATTTCACTTTCACGGAGTCTTGATGATGCGCGACACGCAGCAGAGTCTTCTTGTATCACTGAAACCGATAGTGATATGTCAGCCGAAGAGTCCATCTGTCCTTCGACGCCACCCTCTTGCCCGGTTATTTCGTTTGCGCGCTCTCCTGACGTCTACGAAACACGCACGCCGCCACCAGTTGTGCAGTGGTCAACCGGGGTAATATTACCTACGTTCTCGGAGTCTCCAAACTCGCCTATTTCGGTACCAAAGAAGGCGTATATCCGCGCTCCTAGGGACAGTCGACCATCAGTATTCGGCCCTCGGATTCCTTTGATGGCGTTACCCAGCCTCTCTGAGGTATACTGAACTCATCTATATCCCTTCCAATTTCCAACTACCGTCACTCGTTCGAAATCTATTCCCCTTCTGGCAATAATGGTACGTTTTGAGCTTGATTGATTGTACTCACGGGATCTTGATCTAATCGATTTCGAAGCCGATTCCAACTATTGTCACTCTTTTTTGGGTTCCGGGTATGTCATTTTCACTTTTTCCAGGTCGGATCTGAATGGCATAGTTCTTTTCCCGTATCCAGTTTCGTTTAATCTTTATCGTCGCTCTTTTGGATTCCATTTTTGGTTTTGGTTGCGTGATGCAGTACGTTCTCGACTTCTTGCTCTTCAGGTCTAACGATTGTATGTCCAAGGTTTTTATGGTTCTATTCGGTCTGCATCAGGTATGGAATCTTCACTTCCTTCATTAGGGGTATCTACCATTTTTTTTAGTGTCTTGCCATGGTTTGCGCCCGGTACTCGTATTCCTTTTGCCCCAATGTTCACCTGACACTTTCCTCATAGTGGCATCGGTATGGTTTCGATCAGAAAATTACGACGCGGTTATCGAACAACACGCGTGGACCCAACGTTCGATCATCGATTTATACACACACTTTCAAACTGGCGACGATGCACCCAAACGTTTTGCTCATAACCCCGTGCGTCGCCTGGCCAACGTTGTCTTCGCTCCCACGACATAAAAAGCGCGAGCAAAGATGGTCTTTTGTTCCCACGAGATCATCAGAACCAACGTTTCATCGCAGTCGAGTGCCCATCCGTCACGCATGAGGGAATTGTTCATCCCTCCACTTGACGGCGGCGAAGCTTCCGAAGTAACATGCAAAGACATTCCAGGCACGCATGAAGTGCGATGGTGTGAGGTTTTGTTGCATTCTTCTCTTTCTTTTTTCTTTTTTTCACCCATAACATTCGTTCGCTTCCAACTCCACCAATCTTCAAGTCCCGACTCGACCGGTCTTCGATACCGTTAGCGAAGCGAAGCGTGTCCGGTCAACCATCGTATCCTACCCGAGTACACGACGACCCTTTATCTATTCAACCACCATTCAACGACATCCACGAATGCCAAACAGATCAAGTTCCTGACGGTCTCTCTGAAGATTCCGATAATTTGTTTGGTACGATGAATCACATGTACCAGTGTTCGGGCTTATCTGTCAATCTTCACAGCAATATCGAAACGACGTTCGACCCTTCAAGCTGTGACCGCGTTGGATATTTACTTCCCATCGACCTGAATAACTCGATCCTTTTACCGCTCTGTTCCCGGAGTAATCCCTCATCCTACCGAGTTTCCCGAGTGCCGCATTCTCTCCGGCATGCCAAATACTGACCGCTTCTTCAACCATTGGCAACCTCGACACCATCACACGCAAGACTCGCATACACCTCTGAATCTCCTCGTTACTATCGAATATCGATTGTCCTTTTACTCCGACGACTTCTTCGCTCCTTGCATGCGCCGCGGAACCCCCTTATCGAGCAGAAACCGCCAACCACATGAACATCTCTAATCCACCATTTTCATTTCCCGTTCATCTATGATGTCGCCTTCCTCGTTTATCTATGGTGACAGCCTGCATATGCCTTTCCTCCAGCACGCCCATCTTTGGGCGCGGAGAAGGGTCGCGGGCAATGGTGGCAATGTCGTGTTCTTTCCCGGGCCTGGTTTGACCGATTTGGGCCTTTCCCCTCTTTCTGCGGGCGCAAATGCACTTTCCCTTGCGACAAGGTTTGGTACGGAAGACGGGACAACGATGACGGAGACTCAGGGCGCGTCTTTTCGAGCCCTCGTTGCGTGTGACAGGTTAGCCAAGGTTGATCGTATTTCATGGTTGGAGACTCGGATATGGAGGTCAAGGTCGAACGACAAGGAACAGTACGGGTTTTATTCACGGTCTTCAATCCAGCAGGACAACGTCACGACACGGAAGGTAGCAACCAGGTCGGACGAGGTCATCGGTAATCTTGCAACGAGAGACGGCTCAGGACGACGTTTGGCGGCGATCACGGAGACGTCGATGTTTGGTGGTCTAGG
This sequence comes from Solioccasus polychromus, assembly GCA_038090335.1. Classification (NCBI taxonomy): domain Eukaryota; kingdom Fungi; phylum Basidiomycota; class Agaricomycetes; order Boletales; family Boletaceae; genus Solioccasus; species Solioccasus polychromus. The sequence continues at coordinate 30,821 of JBBPMM010000149.1, read as the reverse complement.
CTGTCTAACGCTCACTGTTAGGCGCAGGTATGGATAGGAACTCGTGGTAGGTCGAAGACGCGCTTCCGGTTTCGGATTCACTATCGGGCTCGAGTCTGGAGATGTCTCGGGCGATCGTTCCCTTCGTCTTTGACCTCGTCGACTGCATCGGAGTCAAGCACCCGGAGGGTCAACTGGTCCTCGTTTCTCTGCGACTGGTTCGACTCTTCCTTCCTTTTCTTCTCGTTCCCCATGAATGCGTTGGCGATTTCGAGATCTCAACTTTCTCGGATCCGTCGTTGCGTTTTCTTCTTCTTCTTTTCACCTTTTTCTTCGCCAGTTGTTAGTGTGTAGCGTATGTCGTCCGCGTGTATTCGTAGCCGTGTCGTACGAAAACCCCAGAGAAAAATAGAAAAGTTATAAAACCAAACGAATGACGTCATACTTGGTCCAATAGGACTGGGTTCGTCGGCAAACCCCGACTAAAACAAAACTACATGCCAAAAAGCGACTCGTAGAAGGATCACCGGAATCTTCATGAAAGAGAATGTTGTCGGGTCACGCCACATTCTCCGACGTATTTCCTTATCGCGGCGGTCTCACTCGATACCGCCAAAACTATGAGCAACTCCAACGACACGTATTCGAATCACTTACAATTTTAGGGACCTCTCCAAACGTTCTGAAAAGAAGGACAGAACCTTCATGTGCTATCTGCTCAGCCTGATTGAAATCTGCACCACTTCAATTCAGGCGACGGCGATCTGGACTTGGTTCCTTTTTCAATTTTTGTATTACAATTGTCCACGTCGTACTAAACAGACACGCCTGCTCACTCAAGCTAGGGTATTCATCTTACTATGGCATTGTCTTGTGCGAGGGCCAAGTTCCGATTACCCCACAGAGTGGTCTTAGCGATCGCGGCACTTGATAGCAAGGTTCTTTCGTCCTGGCTCGGTCTGGTCGAGTTAACGACAGGAACACGGTCGATTCTAAATAGGTTCAGTCGTCTATCCTAGACTCGACTGGTCAGCCTCTCTCGGACGATGTTGGCCTCCAATCCAAAGGTATAAAGAGCCTCTCGTCCCGACGTGGCTGGTCAGCAATTTCGTCGTCTATTTCCCGTCATCGTCTTGCCAATAATGCCCATCATGACATCGACGAATGAAGTTGCCACCGCTATCGCGACAGCGAAGGGACGGCGGAAACCTCGTATCGTATGTTATACCCCTTCTGGTTCGGTATCGTAGAGCTAACTGGGAACTTAGTTGGCGGAGAGGCGCAGTCCGTTCGTAGTCTGCAGCCTCGACACAAAGAGGTACGCTTCTAGACCGGCGATCGTCACAAAGCCGGCGCGGAAGTCGCCTCTAGAACCGTCCCCGAGGTTTAGCATAGGACGACTCGTCAACTCTGGAGCGACAAGGATAATGTAGAGTGTCCTGAACATCATCAGCCGACGACTTTCTCACCGAAATGATTATTAGGAGAAAGTCTTCAGGACAATCCATGCCAATCGACTCTCACTGGTGTGCTTCCGACGTGGCGTCATCGCTAGCATCATCTCAAGGTTCTACCTCCCTGCGATCGCGGACCCTTCCGATTACCGTCAGTGGGGAGAATGACGCATCAACCACATCTGGTGGGACGACGACCCTCTCTGGCATAGGCAATGCTCTGAAATCGGGCGCTGTAGGAATAACGAGGCAATCGCAGACGGTGGCGAAAGCAAGACCGTTCGTCGTTTGTAGTCTTAACTCTAAGCGCTACACTTCCCTGCCGAAAGTGGCGAGGAATTCAGTGAAGATGGCCGCGGAATCGAATAGGAGGGCTGCCGAGCGTCGATCGAAGACCCGCGAGATGGTCGGTGAGGAGACCAACACACCGACAACGGCGACGACAATCGATGAAACTCTCAACTCCACACCAAAGTTGGACGCTGTAAGAGCCTCTGGGGGTCGGTTGGCTAGGGCGAAAACAAGACCACCGTTTGTCGTCTGCAGACTCGACAGCAAGCGTTACGCATCCGTACCGGCGGTGATTGTCAAGAATTCACTGGAAAAGCTGACTGTCGAGCCGAACGTGAAGGCGACCAAACACCAGCGACTGGCCTTTCGTATCCGGCCGGTGAACGGAACAACTGGACGCGATCTTTTCCCAATGGTCAGTCGGAATCCTCAACCACCTTCGACACCACAGGCTCACTCGTACGCTGCGCCGGAGATACACACTGTCCAGGAGTCTCAGAATTCGTCCCAAGTACCGCGTGTAGACCCATCTTCACCTGCGACGGCGTTTGTTCCGAGGCGTCTGATGCTGGCGGAAATGCCGATGGCCGGCGAATTGCTAGGTGGCTACACTCGGCCAACGAAATCGGCACGGATCCCGACTGCAGACGAACTACAATCTGGCTGCATTCCTTGTACGCGGTGTACTTCTCCAGACATTTCGACGCCTTTTCCAGAAACAAGGATCGCCACATTCGAGGTTCCTGCGCTCCACAGCTTGGCTGTCGCATCTCAACCGGGTACTACCGTTACAGACATGGATTCAAGTGTACCTTCCGAGTCCGCTTCCGCTCCTGTTGTGTCATCGCCATCTACAATGGTCATCGGTCCCGGGGCGAGTCCGTTGACGAGAGACGCAACTGCTAACATTTTGCGCACCTTCTGTGTTGCAAATATCGTCTCTCACTCCGTGAACGGTCTCTTTTCGATACCGATACCACTCAACAAGAAGAATGGCGAAGACACTACTGCGTCGAGGATTCAAAGATTTTTCATGCCTTCGCTGGTCAATGATGCGGAGTCGTCTGCGAGTCCGAATTCGGTGACAGAGACAGTAGTCGAGATGCTCGATGATACCGACCTGGATCCCTTTCGTTCCCTGAGTACCATAGTGTCGCCAAGCACGGGATGACCAGTTTTGGATCGGTCGTCCTCCGAGGATCCTGATCATTTTGATCCAGTGCCGGTTCCAGCTTTTGTAACTCTTTTGTTTTATTCAAGGTACCAATTTCCATTCTCTTCGTATGATCGTTCTGACACGGCGTTCTTCAGAATTATGTCTTTCTATTTAATGTCCTTTACGTGCATATATTTTCTCTTTCGATCGCGAACGATCAACAGTCTGCTGGATTTGGATTCACCGGGATTCGATTGATTGATATGGTGTGGTTTCATGTTCCCTTTAACCTCTCCTCCTAACACTTTCTTCGATCAGGAAAATTACGACGCGGTGGTAGAAGAACACACGAGGACTCGACATTCACATTCCTTTGATGACGTTCGCGCGCATGTTAACAAACGGCACCAGTGCTCCCGGACCACGAACTTCCTCACTGTCACCCAACGTACCCTTGAACCGATCGTACAACATTCGATAAGAACCCGAAAGATGATCTTCTGTCACTTCAAGATCGCCCGGGCCATCTTTTCGCGGTTCAATCCTTTCCCGTGGAGATAGGGTTGTGACGTGGTGGAGTGGGGTTTTGGCTGCACTTTCTTTTTTTTTCTTTCTTCTTCCAATTTCTTTCTTCTTCCGTCCCCCCCGTTTTCATTTCTTCTAGTTCCAACTTGACCATCCATCGAGAACTTGTCCCCTGCACTTTCGACATCAGCACCGGCCTGCCTCCGAAGCCAGGGCAAGCCCTCCATATGACAGCCTTTCATCGACCAACCCCCCTTCCACGACGTCCGCAAATCACGTTGTCGATACCATCTCTCCAAAGATTCCGATTATTTTTGGACCTTGGACCTGAAGGTACGATGAACTGCACGTATCAGTATTCGCGCTCACACTTTAGATTTCCAGCTTTACACAGTGCCTATGTTCCTATTGAAGCACTGCGATGTTCATCGTTGAGCCTTCAAGTTGTGGCAACGCTGAATATTCGTTCCCATCGACCTGAACGATTCGATCATTTTACTGCTCTGTTCCCCGGAGCAATCCCGGATCCTATCGAGTTCCCCGAGCACTACATTCTCTCCAACATGCTAATATGCCGACCACTTCTTCGATCATTGGCAACCTCGACACCATCACACGCAAGACTCGTATATGCCTCCGAAATCTCCCGTTACTATCGAACATCGATTGTCTCTTTACTCCGACGACATTTTGGCTCCTTACATGCGCCGCAGTACCCCTTATCGAGCAGAAACCGCCAACCACATGGACATCTCTAACCCATTATTTTCATTTCCCGTTCCCCCATGATGTCGCCTTCCTCGTTTATCTATGGCGACAGCCTGCATACACCTTTCCTCCAGCACGCCCATTTTTGGGCGCGGAGAAGGGTCGCGGGCAGTGGTGGCAATGTGGTGTTCCTGCTCGGGCCTGGTTTGACCGATTTGGGCCTTTCCCTTCTTTCTGCGCGTGCGAATGCACTTTCCCATGCGACGAAGTTTAGTACAGAGGATGAGACAACGATGATGGAGGCTTGGGACGCGTTCTTTCGAGTCCTCGTTACGTGGGACAGGTTGGCCAGAGTTGATCGCGTTTCATGGTTGGAGACTCGGACATGGAGGTCGAGGTCGAATGACAAAGGAACAGTTCAAGGTCTTCGATCCAGCGGGACATCACGACACGGAAGCTTGCAACCAGGTCAGACCAGGTCATCGGTAATCTTGCATTGCAACGAGAGACGATTTGAGACGACGCTTGACGGCGATCACGGCGACGTCGATGTTTGGTGGTCTAGGCTGTCTAACGCTCACTGCTAAGCGCGGGTGTGGATAGCAACTCGTGGTAGGTCGAAGATGCGCTTGGATCGGATTCGCTATCAAGTTCAAGTTTGGAAGAGGTCTCGGGCGATTGTTTCCATCGTCTTCGACCTCTGTTGGTAGGAGTCAAGTACTCGGAAGGTTAACTGGTTCTCGTTCCTTTGCAACTTGTTCGACTCTTCCTTCCTTTCTTGTTCCCCATGAACGCGTTGGCGATTTCGAGATCTTACCCTTCTCGGTTCTGTCGTTGCATTTTTTTCTTCTTCTTTTCATCATTTTCTTCACCAGTTGTTAGTGTGTAGCGTATGTCGTCCGCGTGTGTTCGTAGCCGTGTCGCACGAAAACCCCAGAAAAAAATAGAAAACTTATAAAACCAAACGAGTGACGTCATACTTCGTCCAATAGGACGAGAGTAAAAGACCGGGGTTTATCGGCAAATCCCGATTGAAACAAATTACCTAAATGGTACACGAAAGAGAGCTCATTCTCTAAAGCTTTCCGTATTTGATCGCTGATAATTTCAGGGACCTCTCAAAATAACGGTCAGAACCATCATCTACTATCTATTTAGCCTGATTGAAATCAGCACCACTTTAATTCAGGCGACGACAATCTGGGCTTGGTTCTTTTTACAATCTTTGTATTATAGCGGACACGCCTGCTCATTCCAGCTACACTGAGTAGGGTATTCAAATTGCAATGGCATGGCCATGTGCAAGCCTCCAATCCCCGTTATTTCACAGAAGGTCTTAGCGGTCGCGGCACTTAATGGCAAGGTTCTGTCGTCGTGGCTTAGTCCGGTTAAGTTAACTACCGAAGCACGGTCGATTCTAAATAGGTTCAGTCGTCTATCCTAGACTCGACTGGTCAGCCTCTCTCAGACTATGTTAGCCTCCAATCCAAAGGTATAAAGAGCCTCTCGTCCCGACGTAGCTGGTCAGCAATTTCGTCGTCTATTTTCCGTCATCGTCTCGCCAACAATGCCCATCATGACATCGACGAATGAAGTTGCCACAGTTATCACGACGGTGAAGGGACAGCGGAAACCTCGTATCGTACGTTATGTCCCTGTTAGTTTGGGATCGCAGAGCTAACTCGGAACTTAGTTGACAGGGAGGCGCAGTTTGTTCGTAGTCTGCAGCCTCGACACAAAGAGGTACGCTTCTAGACCGGCGATCGTCGCGAAGCCGGCGCGGAAGTTGCCCCCAGAGTCGTCCCTGAAGTTTAGCAGGGGGCGACTCGTCAACCCTGGAGCGACGGAGACAAGGTAGAGCACCCGGAGCATCATTTTCTGACGTCTTTCTCACTGGAATGATTATTAGCAGAAATTTGTCAGGACCATCTGTGCCGATCGACTCTCACCGGTGTGCTTCCGACGCGGAGTCATCGCTAGCGACGTCTCAAGGTTCGACTTCTCTGCGATCTCGGACCCTTCCGATCACTGGCAGTGGGAGGAGCGACACGTCGACGATATCCGGTGGGAAGGCAACGTTTACCAGCATAGGAGATGCTCCGAAATTGGGCGTCGTAAGAGTGCCGAGGCAGTCATCGACGATGGCAAAGACAAGACCGTTCGTCGTTTGTAGTCTCAACTCTAAGCGCTACGCCTCCCCGCCGAAAGTGACGAGGAAGCCCGTGAAGATGGTCGCGGAGTCGAGTAAGAGGGCTACCGAGCGTCGATCAAAGACCTGCGCGATGGTCGGTGGGGAGACTAACACACCGACAACGGAGACGACAGCTAATGGAGCTCTCAACTGCGCACCAAAGTTGAATGTTGCAAGGGCTTCTGGGGATCTGTCGGCAAGAGCGAAACCAAGATCACCGTTTGTTGTCTGTAGTCTCGACAGCAAGCGCTACGCATCCTTACCGGTGGTGAGCAAGAATCCACTGAAGAAGCTGACTGCCGAACCGAACGTGAAGGCGACGGAACAACGAGTGGCCTTTCGTATCCAGCCGGTGAATAGAACAACTGGACGCGATCTTTTCCCAATGGTCAGTCGGAATCCTCAACCACCTCCGACACCACAGGCTCGCTCGTGCGCTGCATCGGAGATACATACTGTCCAGCGGTCTCAGAGTTCGTCCCAGGTATTGCGCGTAGACCCAACTTCACCTGCGATGGCGTTTGTTCCGAGGCGTCTGATACTGGTGGAAATGCTGACAGCCGGCGGGTTGCTAGGTGGCTACCCGCGGCCAACGAAATCGGCTCGGATCCCGACTGCAGACGAACTACGATCTAGCTATACTCCTTGTACGCGGAGTGCCTCTGCGGACGTTTCGTCACCTTTTCCAGAAACACGAATCGCCACATTCGAGGCTCCTGCACTCTACAGCCTGGTTGTCACATCTCAATCAGATGTTCCGGATGCACGTATGGATTCAAGTGAGTCTACCGAATCCGCCTCCGCTTCTGTTGTGTCATCGCCACCTACAACGGCCATTGATTCTGGGGCAAGTCCGTCTACGAGAGACGCATTTGATAATGTTCCGCTCACGTTCTGTGCTTCAAATATCGTCACTTACTCCGTCAACGGTCTCTTCTCGATACCCATGCCACCCAACGGGAAGAATGTCGAGGGCAATGCTACGTCGAGGATTCGAAGATTTTTCATACCTTCGCTGGTCAATGATACGAAGTCATCTACGAATTCTAATTCGACGACAGAGACAGAGATCGAGATGTTCGATGATCCCGACCTGGATCTCTTTCGTTCCCCGAGTCTCGTGGCGTCGCTAAACAGGGGATGGCCAGTTCTGGATCGATCGTTCTCAGAGGATCCTGATCATTTGGGTCCAATTCCGACTCTAGCTTTTATAACTCTTTTGTCTCGTTCAAGGTGCCAACTTCCGTTCTTTTCGTGCAATCCTTCTGACATGGCGTTCTTCAGATTTATGCCTTTCTATTTAGTTTCCTTTACATGCATATACTTTCTCTTTCGATCGCGAACGATCAGCAGTTTGTTGGATTTGGATTCATTGGGATTCGATTGATTGATATGGTGTGGTTTCATATTCCTTTTAACTTCTCCTTCTAACCCTTCTTCGGTCAAGAAAATTACGACACGGCGGTAGAAGAACACACGAGGGCTCGACATTCACATTCCTTTGACGACATTCACGTACATATTAACAAACAGCACCAGTGCTCCCAGACCACGAACTCCCTCACCATCACCCAGCGTACCCTTGGACCGACCGTACGACATTCGGTAACCCGAAAGACGATCTTCTGTTATTTCAAGATCGCTCTTTTCTTGGTCCAATCCTCGCCCGTGGAGATCGGGTTGTGACGAGGTGGACTGAGGTTTTGGTTGCACTTTTTCTTCTTCTTTCTTTCGATTTATTTTTTCATCCATCCCACATTTTCTTCTCTTCAAGCCCTAACTTGACCATCCTTCGAGAACTTTTCGACACCGAAACCGGACCCCCCTGCCCCCGAAGCGCGTCTAGTCAGCCACGGTATCCTACCTGAATACTCAGGGCAAGCTCTCCATACGATGGCTTTTCATCGACCAGCCACCCTTCAATGACATCCGCAAATCACGTCGTTGATGCCGCCTCTCCAAAGATTCCGATTATTTCTGGACCTTGGAGCTGAATGTACGATAAACTGCACGTATCAGTGCTCGGGCTCATGTATGAAATTTCCAGCTTCACGAACAGTACCTCTGTTCGTATGGAAGAACTGCGATGTCCATCCTAGATCTTCAAGTTGTGACCGCGCTGGATATTCGTTTCTCATAGACCTGAATCATTCGACCCTTTTACCGCTCTGTTCCCGGGGAAGTCCCTTATCCTACCGAGCGCCTATTTCTCCAACATGCCAAAATGATGACCACCTTTCCGATCATTGGCAACCGCGACACCATCACACGCAAGACTCGTATATACCTCTGAAACCTCCTCGTTACTACTGATTGTCGACTGTCTCTTTACTTGGACGACTTCTTCGCTCCTCGCATGCGCCGCAGCACCCCCTATCGAGCAGAAACCGCCAACCGCATGAACACATCTCTAATCCACCATTTTCGTTTCCCGCTCCTCTACGATGTCGCCTTCTTCGTTTATCTATGGCAACAGCCTGCACATGCCTTTTCTCCAGCACGCCCACTTTAGGGCGCGGAGAAGGGTCGCGGGCAGTGGCGGCAATGTGGTGTTCTTGCTCGGGCCTGGTTTGATCGATTTGGGCCCTTTCTCCTCTTTCTGCGGGCGCGAATGCACTTTCCCATGCGACGAAGTTTGGTACAGAGAACGGGACAACGATCACGGAGGTTCAGGACGCGTCTTTTCGAGTGCTCGTTGCGTATGACAGGTTGGCCAAGGTTGGTCATATCTCATGGTTGGAGACTCGGATACGGAGGTCGAGGTCGAACGGCAAGGAACAGTACGGATCTTATTCAAGGTCTTCAAATCCAGCGGAACAACGTCGCGACACGGAAGATTGCAACTGGGTCGGACGAGGTCATCGGTAATCTTGCGTCGCAACGAGAGATGATTTGGGGCGACGTTTGGCGGCGATCACAGCGATGTGGATGTTTGGTGGTCTGGGCTGTCTAACACTTGCCGTCAGGCGCGAGTGTGTGTAGGAACTCGTGGTAGGTCGAAGACGCGGTTTCGGGTTCGGATTCGCCATCAAGTTCAAGTTTGGAAGAGGTCTCGGGCGATTGTTTCCTTCGTCTTTGGCCTCCGTTGGTAGGCGTCAAGCACCTGGATTCCCAACCGGTTCTTGTTCCTTTGAAACCGGTTCGACTTTCTTTCTTTCCCGTTCCCATGAACGTGTTGGTGATTTCGAGATTTCTCCGTTCTTGATTTCTCCGTCGCATGTTTTCCACTTTGACTCGTTTTTTTTCTTCGCCGGTTGTTCGTGTAGCGTGTGTCGTCCGTGTGTCTTTGGTAGCCGTGTCGTACGAAAAACCAGAGAAAAATATATAATTTTGAAAACCAAGAAACGACAACTCCCCCGTCTTAGACAGTTGACATCCAAGCAAACCAGCGTGCGATATGATCATGGATCAAAACAACGGACCGGTAGAGTAAGGTCGGGAGGAGGGATGCCATTAGTAGACGGCTGCTTTGACGTTTCTCTCAGCTTGGCCGAAATCGTCCATGTTTAGGTGGTGACAAGGCCCCGACCCAGTTGGTGGATCATATCGACCATCGTAACTGCTGTTTGTACTACCATAGATCCGACGTCCGCTAAAAGTTAAGAGCCTTCTATTTATAGATCTCTCAGGCTCACGTTCATCGCTTCACTCATGCAATTCCCTCAACAATTTTTCACAAATGAAGGGGTGCATAATACAGTATAGTAATCGCAGCTCACGTCACCGGTCGTATGCAAGCATCGCACTCGAGTTCACCTTGCTCTCTTTGACTTTCTACTTATGTAGCTCCGCAGTCCGTTGAGCTCCTTGGCCAAAGGGACTACGAGCGAGGACGCAGGCGCGAACCCACCCGACACGATTCAGAACGGACTAAAATAACTAGGTTCCCGCTCACAATATTTTCAAGAATACAGGCACACGGCTTTCTACATTAGGACAAGAGAATCGTTGAATCTGCGTATATTTAATCAACCCCAATTCAACTAACCGACGTTGATTAACTCTCCCAAATCCCCGGTGGCCTATTCCGATTGTTTTTCTGCGAGGACGATATCATACTTTAAGAGTTTGAATGAACCACCTTTGGGAAATCCACGTTTTCGGGCTTCTAGGTCATCGTCTACTTGTTCTAATTTCTGTCCAAGAGCTGAGTATCGCAGTCGACAAGAATGGGAAATAGACACATACGACAATAAGTGACTTCTTGACCGCAAAAGATACATCGCTCATAAGGTAAACGCAGCCTTCGGGATAGAGCGCTGTCACAAGTTTTCGATAGCCAGGGGCCTGTACGATGAGATGCAAGTGGCCAGGACGCATGTTGTGACGTCCTTGCGAGATTAACAGTTCGCGGATGGGGCCCTTTAAATCGACGATGGTCAGGAAATGAGTCGGAGAAGCAGATAAAACACTCACTTCACACGGAACGGGGTAAGGGCAGGGGACAATGGCACGATACCCAAAGCTGCCGTCCTTCGCGCTGCGTAGTCGCCCACGATAGTCCGGATGTGTTTTGTTTTCATATTGTATGTCGTAGAGTCCTGCGGAGGGAGTCAGTGCATGGAATGCGGCTCAGCACGGACGTACCAGTGGGATCGGCTTCCCATGTGTCGATGACAGCATCAGGGATAGGTTCGCCCTTTCTGGTCAAGACACGTCCCTCGACGTACATGTATTCTCCTTGGCCTTCGGAAGCGATTGATCCGCCAAGTTCGACTGATAGGATATAGGTAAGGTAATGCAAGTCGTGAAAGCGCAAATATACTCACTATCCTCGGTATCCTCGGTGTAAAAAGGACCTAAAATGGTGCTTTCCGTCGCACCCTCTGTAACGGGATCGTTGAGAGCGCGAATTAGAGCCCCCACACCCAAGACACCCGATAATTGCCTCATCCTCTGGATCTGGCCGACGCGTGTCAAGAACTCGATGGCAGCCATCCATTCGTTTGTAGAGAGGCTGTCGCACGATCAGTCCTGAATACTGGAATGCGACAAGGGTGGCGCACTTGGTCTCCTTGACAAGGGCATGTAAGTGCTTGACGAGGGTTTGATATATGAACCTGAGTCGTCTATATCACGCTGAGCACTGGAGAAATATTATAGGAGAGTTTTGATGACTTGCGGGTTGGGCGTCTGTTCAATCTGCAGCAGTAGATTGGCCGTGATGTTGTCAGGGCTGTCAGGCAGCTGGTATCAAAGTAAGCCGACATGCAATACATTCGTGCATCGAAACAACGAACCGGGAGAGTAAAGTTAGAGGGAGGTATGCCGTTAGAGAGGGTTTCTTTGGCCTTGCTTTCGGTTTGACTGGAATCATTCATGATGGATAGTGGTAGTGGTAAAAGCGGCCTAGTTTCACCCCGATTGACTCCAAACTGTTCACATCCCGCCGAGATCGCGCAGAGTATACGTAATTCATGCTTCGATACCATGAATAGCGTGACTTCTTAAGAGGAGCTGCGACGCACACCTTTGATTCAAGTTAAGCAATAGGCTTGATGGCAAGCAGCAGCCGCGACTTGACGTAGGCATGAGGTGCGGAACAATGACTGGACGGCGTGGAGGACGTGGAGACGAGGGAATGCATGCGACGATGACGCAGACGGGAGCGCGTCTCTGTGAATCAAACTGTAATCCTCGTGTCCCATTCTAGTAGGGCCATCTCCAAGTTCGCTGTTGTCGAGACATACCGTGTCGTTTCCGGCCCTCGATCCCTCTGGTCTTCGGAAGGCGCCGAGCACAGCGCATAGATCTAGATGTCAACATTGTCGTCGTCCACAACGTGGCGCACATGGTGCATATCGACGTCCTACATATTCCCATTAGTATTATATAATTCATGCAATAAACTTTGGCGAGAAAAATAGTGCTTCGGCGCTTCAGGTTGGGCGCTTATCACCTTACGGTGTATGTGAAGTTCCTGACGTGACACATCTCCGAAGCCCTTTCCTTGCGTTTTCTTTGTTCTTCCTTCTTTTTACTCGTAGCCTCGTGCATCATCTGGCAGACGTTGTCTTCGCCCCCATGGCATAAGAAAACGCGAGCAAAGGTGGTCTTCTGTTCCCTCGAGATCATCGCAATCGAGTGTCTATCCGTCGTGCATGAGGAAGATGTTCATTCCTCCGCTTGATAGCGGAAAAACTTCCGAAGTAACAGGCAAAAATGTTCTAAGCACGCACGAAGGATGATTGTGTGAGGTTTTGTTGTATTTCTTTTCTTTCTTTTTTCTTTGTTTCATTCATGACGTTCATTTGCTTTCATCTCTTCCGTTCCTCAAGTCCCGACTCGACCGGCCTTCAGGAAGCGGCCCTCTGCACTTTTCAATACCGTTAGAAAACCGAAGCGCATCCAGTCAACCATCGTGCCCTACCCGAGTACACGATGACCCTTTATCTATTCAACCACCGTTCAACGACATCTACAAATGCTAAACAGATCAAGTTACCGACAGTTTCTCTGAAGATTCCGATAATTTTTTGGTACGATGAATTGCATGTATCAGTGCTTGGGCTTATTTGTCAAGCTTCACAACAGTATTGAAGCAATGTTCGGCCCTTCAAGTTGTGACCGCGCTAAATATTTACTTCCCATCTACCTGAATAATTCGATCCTTTTACCACTGTTCCCCGGAGTAATACCGAGTTTCCCGAGGGCCACGTTCTCTCCAACATGCCAAATGCTAACTACTTCTTCAATCATCTGCAACCCCGATACCATCACACGCAAGACTCGTATATACTTCTGAATTCTCCCTATTACTATCGAATATCGATTGTCTCTTTACTCTGACGGCTTTTTCACTCCTTGCATACGCTGCAGTACCCATTGTCAAGTAGAAACCGCCAACCACATGAACATCTCTAACCCACCATTTTTCATTTTTCGTCCCTCTATGATGTCGCCTTCCTTGTTTATCCAGGGTAACAGCCTGTATACGCCTTTCCTCTAGCTTTGGGCACGGGGAAGGGTCGCGGCAGTGGTGGTGATTTGGTGTTCTTTCTCGGACCTGGTTTGACCGATTTGGGCCTTTCCCCTCTTTCTGCGTGTGCGGATATACTTTCCTCTGTGACGACGTTTGGTACAGAGGATGGGACAACGATGACGGAGGCTCGGGACGCGTTTTTTCGAGTGCTCGTCGCATGCGACAGGTTAGCCATGGTTGATCGTATTTCATGGTTGGAGACTCGGATACGGAGGTCGAGGCCGAATGACAAGGGACAATTCAAGGTCTTCAATCCAACGAGACCCTCGAGCATCACTTTTTTCATCGCGGCTCGCGAGACGGAGGACGATCTCTTGTATATGCTCACCAGTCTCGTTTACGTCTTCACCCGCACATTACGACCCGGTGCTGTCGCCGACAATGGCAACTATGATCGAAAGTCGTCGCACACAGCTGGAACTACCCTGGCTATTTTTTTCAACAGTGGAGTATATGGGCCATAATCCGCTCGAGAACCTCACTATGCCTAGTGCAACGGAGCTGTTTATCATGGTCTCAACGGACCAAACAAGGTTGCCTGTTTCTTCAGATAGGCCGTCGTTTACGGCGGCTCCACTGTTCGAGAGCCTCGAGGTCACGTTGGAGCAGTTCAGACTCGCCCCTCGAGGTAAACTGTGCTTGTGTACGGCCTTGGTTGATATAAGAAAAACCTTCTGGAATAGAGAAATCCAGGACTTTGTCGGCGAGATGGCTTGGGACCAGTAACACCGGACGCGATTGTTAGACGAAACATCATCGAACTACGTCATCGTATAGTACGAACATAGAAACTCTTCATTGTTCGCCTCGTTCGGAGCCGGTTGGCACGTCCAGTAAATTGAACTGCTTACATAAACACATCGGATCGCCTCGGGGTTTTATGAGCAAAGTGATCCACCACCGCGACGATGGTCAGCAAGGTCGTCGGCGTCCTCGGTGCGCGTAAGCCTCATTGTACGCCATCTGACACTTAATCGCTCGAACAGGCGGTGGCCAGCTCGGCCGCATGCTCGCGGCATCCGCCTCACTGCTAAATATTAGTGTTGTTATTCTTGATGTCGGCGAATCGGCACCAGCAAAACAGATCGTTGCGCCACGCTCGCCCGCGCTCACTCACATCGACGGTTCTTTTGCAGATCCAGAAAAGATCAGACAACTTGCGAGCAAAGTCGATGTCGTCACTGTAGAGATAGAGCATGTCGACGTGGCCGCACTGAAAGAGATCGAGTCCTCTCAAAGGACGAAAGCCGTCATTCATCCCAGCCCCTCCACGCTTGCTGTCATCCAGGACAAGCTTGAGCAGAAGACGTATCTGCGTGCTAACGATTGCCCTGTCTCAGAATTTGTTGAGGTGGAGTCAAAGGTCGAGTCTATAAAAGATACCGCCGCCCAGCTTGGACTCCCCTTCATGCTCAAAAGCCGGACACTCGCATATGATGGACGGGGAAACTTTGTCGTTCAAACGCTTGATCAAGCGGCAGAGGCATTGCAGGCGCTTGCAAATCGTCCATTGTATGCCGAGAAATGGGTTCCCTTCATCAAGGAAATTGCAGTCATGGTCGTACGTACTATTGATGGCGGCACGGTTTCCTATCCCGCTGTTGAGACCGTCCACAAAGACAGCATCTGCCATCTCGTCTTTGCTCCCCTCAGGAGCTCCGATCCTTCCGTATCATCCCGTGCGCAACGTATTGCCGAGTCTGCAGTAAAGACGCTGAAAGGCGCTGGCGTCTTCGGCGTCGAGATGTTCCTCATGGGAGATGGTCCGTGACATCGATGTCTCTCTCAGGTGTCCACCCACTCATATCATACTAGGTACAATATGCATCAATGAAATTGCGCCTCGTCCTCATAACTCGGGACACTACACCATTGAAGCTTGTTATACTTCACAATACGAGAATCATCTCCGTGCCATCCTTGGGCTCCCTCTCGGGAGCACTGCCCTCAAAGTACCCTCCGCCGTTATGCTCAACATCATCGGCGGCTCTGCATCCATGGATTCCGTACAGCAATTTACCGCCACTGCGCTTACTATCCCCGGCTGCACCATTCACTTGTACGGTAAATCCGAATCCCGGCGGGGTAGAAAAATGGGGCACGTCACTCTCGTCGCGGACTCGGATGCCGAACTACGGTCGCGTCTTCGACCGTTATTGTCTACGCTCCCAATTCCCAGTACACAAGAAGAAATCGACGCTTATGCTCCGCTATTGCAGGCTCCGGGAAGCGGCCACGCGAGCGCACATCCAATCGTAGGTATCATCATGGGTTCCGACTCGGACCTCCCCACACTACTTCCTGCTGCGCGCGTGCTCGATAACTTTCGAGTCCCATATGAGCTTACGATCGTCTCCGCACACCGTACTCCGGACAGGTTGGTATCGTATACCCGTAGTGCGCGATCGCGCGGGCTGCGAGTCATCGTGGCTGGCGCAGGTGGAGCAGCACATTTACCAGGGATGGTAGCAGCGATGACGAGCATCCCTGTAGTGGGTGTTCCTGTAAAGGGAAGCTCGCTCGATGGCGTGGATTCATTGCACAGCATCGTGCAGATGCCGGTAAGTTTCCATGTCGTGTTCATTAGAAAAAAAACATGTTTATATGATGCGAACAGCGGGGTATACCGGTAGCTACGGTCGCGATCAACGGCGGCATGAATGCGGGTTTACTCGCTGTTCGTATTCTTGGAGCAGGTATGCCGCACCTCTTCTCGGCTATGGAAGGATACCTGGAAGGACTCGAAAAAGAGGTGTTGGGCAAGGTAGACAAGCTTGCCGAAGTTGGATGGGAAAAGTATGAAGTAAAACGGTAGAGGGGTTGTCCCAATTACGATGGATGAATTACGGTCGCATCGACAAAACGAGAAACTCTGGGCGATTTCCCAACCGACTACGCGAGAACTACTTGCCTAAAGTAAATATTTCTTCGTAATTGACCACTGGCCGAGTTTCTTGGTCCAGAGTCTCACTTTCCCCGTGCGAGTTTTCGCCACCCACAGGAGGTTATGCTCATACAATCACATGGAGTGAACAGCAGACCCCCACCGACTGCTCCGCCTGCGGTGCACTCCTGAGAAAATTGTCGTCGGAGACGCGCAAAGGGGATGCAGAGTGAGAGGCAATGATTTTTTCTCTCGCGCCTCCGCCATATCGTCCGTATTGCCTTGCCACACTCGCTCTCGTTCATTCTGAGCACGCCCACAAAGATTATTGTTTATAGAGACTCATCATGATGCGATGAACCAGGTATATCCGGCAGATCCCAGAGGAAAAAGAAGAAGAAAAAAAAAAGTAGCGGATACAATCATGGCAATCACCTCGCTGATGGACGGGAAAATCGTACAAAATATCGAAAAATGTGCGTCGAGACGGTAAGAACATGCTTGTGTTAACTTCCGCTCTCGGATTTGAGACGTGATACTTCCGCTTCGTTGGTAGCTCGTTGCCGGACGCGCTGCGATTGTTTCTTCTGTGAGTAGGACGATGCCGTACTTTAGGAGTCTGAACGAGTCGCCTTTGGGGAACCCACGTTTTCGAGCCTCTATGTCGCCGTCTACTTGCTCTAAGTTCTCTCCAAGAGGTACATGCAAGAAAATATAAACACGTACGACGACGAGCAATTTGACTCTGAAAACTGTATCGCTCGCAAGGTAGCTGCAGCCCTCTGGATAAAGCGCTGTCACAAGCTTGTGATAACCGCGGGGGGGCCTGTACTATGAGATGCAAGTGACTAGGACGCATGTTGTGAAGCCAGTCTGGGCGAGCTCATCGTGCGTCGTAGAACCCTGGGGAAAAGGATTAGTGCGTAGAGTGTGGCCCAGTGCAACATATTAGCGTGATCGGCCTTCCAAGTGTCGATTGACAGCATCCGGGGTGGGCTAGCCCTCTATGGTCAAGACGCGCCCCTCGACGTACATGTAATCTCCTTCACCTTCGGATGCAATCGATCCGCCAAACTCGACCAAGAGGGCAGAGATAAGGTAGCGCGAGTCTAGAGCGCGCGCATACGCTCACCATACCCGGCATCGTCGGTGTAAAACGGACCCAAAAGGCTGTTCTCCGTCACGCTGTCTACAACGAGATTATTGATAGAGCCGACTAGAGCTCCGACACCCAAGATACTCGATAGGAGCATCATCTCCTGACGCATCGGTGTCACGGCGCAGGCTTTGCTTACGCGTGTGTGATGGCAGCCATACATTCGTCCGTGGAGAGACCATCGCATGGTCAGTCTTGGACGCTCAAACACGGCAAGAGATATGGCGCACACGGTCTCCTTGAGAAGGACACGTAAGCACTTGGCAAGGGTTTGATATATGAACCTGAGTCATCTATATCGCGCTGAGCACTGGAGAGGCATTGGAAGGGAGATCGGATGGCTATCGGGTTTGACGTTCGTCTGATTAGTAGCAGCAGGTTGGCTGTGATAACGTCAGGGCTGCCGGGCAGCTGGCATTCAAGTAAGAACCAACATGCGATACATTCGCGAATCAAAACACGAACCGGAAGGGTAAAGTTAGGAGACGGTATGCCATTAGACGGCCGCTTCGATATCGTTCCCAGCTTGGCCGAAGTCGCCAACGATCGGGTGGCGATAGGCGACCCAGTTGGCGAGTCATATCAGTCATGGCATTTACTGCGCATTCATGACCGACACTGCCATAGATCCGACGTTACATTGTGCGAAATTTGCCGACTCGCTCAGGTTAAGAGCATTCTATCTGTGGACCGCCACGCACAATCCACTCGCTAATTGTAAATGGCGACAAGACTCAAAGTTGTGTATGCCGCAAGTTGTGGGTAATAAATTACACGGTAATCCACGATTACTTTGCCTTTCGTCTTCTTTGATCTTCAATATGGCGTCTGTCGTCCGGGTATCATCTTTCGTAAACCCACGCTCCGTGGCGGCAGATCATGGAGGGGTGGGGTTACGTACTTGCCAAGACGACGGGGTTCAACCCAGCCTTCTGCGCAGCGCTTCTGCCACATCGCTTTATTCATGCAGTGTGGAGCACATAATATAGTTTAGTAGTCGTGGCCGTGTCACGTCACCGTGGCCGTTATCACACTCAAGTTCTCTGCCGTCCGTTGAAAAAATAAGGCTCCTCACAATATTTCTAAGAGTACAGGCACACAAGCTTTCTCAACTACTTTAAGACAAGAGAATCGTTGAATCTGCGTCCAACTAACCGAAGTTGATTAACTCTCCCAAATCCCTGGTAACCTATTTCGATCGTTTTTCTACGAGGACGATATCATACTTCAGGAGTTTGAATGGACCACCTTTGGGAAATCCACGTTTTCGAGCTTCTAGGTCATCGTCTATGTGTTCTAATTTCTGTCCAAGAACTGAGTATCGCAATCGATTAGAATGGGAAATACAGATACATACGACAATAAGTGATTCCTTGACCGCGAAAGATACGTCGCTTGTAAGGTAAACGCAGCCTTCGGGATAGAGCGCCGTCACAAGTTTTTGATAGCCAGGGGCCTGTACGATGAGATGCAAGTGGCCAGGACGCATGTTGTGACGTCCTTGCGAGATTAACATTTCGCCAACGGGGCCCTTTAAGTCGGCGACGGTCAGGAAATGAGTCAGAGAAGCAAATAAAACACTCACTTCACACGGAACGGGGTAAGGGCAGGGGACAATGGCACGGTACCCAAAGCTGCCGTCTTTCGCACTGCGTAGTCGCCCACGATAGTCCGGGTGGGTTTTGTTTTCATATTGTATGTCGTAGAGTCCTGCGGAGGGAGTTAGTGCATGGAATGCGGCTCAGCACGGACATACCAGTGGGATCAGCTTCCCATGTGTCGATGACAGCATCAGGGATAGGTTCGCCCTTTGTGGTCAAGACACGTCCCTCGACGTACATATATTCTCCTCCGCCTTCAGAAGCGATTGATTCGCCAAGTTCGACTGACAGGGCACAGGTGAGGCAATGCGAGCTGTGAAAGCACGAATATACTCACTCTCCTCGGTATCGTTAGTGTAGAAAGGACCCAGAATGGTGCTCTCCGTCTCACCTTCTTCAAAGGATTCGTTGAGAGTGCGAACTAGAGCCGACACGCCCAATATGCCAAATAAATGCCTAATCCTCCTGATATCGCCGGCACGATCCAGGAACTCGATGGCGGCATCCCATTCGTTCATGGAAGGTCTATCGCATGGTCAGTCTTCAATGCGCGAATGCAACATGGGTATAACGTACTTAACCTCCCTGAAAAATTCATGTAAATGCTTAACGAGTGCTTGATATACGAACCTGAGTCGTCTATGTCGCGCTGAGCACTAGACAAGCACTGTAGGAGAGCCTAGATGACTTACGGGTCGGGGGTTTGTTCGATCTGCAGCAGCACATTGGCTGTGATGTTATCAGGGCTATCAGCCAGCTGATATCAAAGTCAACCACGTGTGATACATTCGAGATCGTAACAACGAACCGGGAGAGTGAAGTTGGGGGGAGGTATGCCATTAGAGTAGACGCCGTTGGCCTTGCTCTGACTGGAATTACTCATGGTGGATGGTGGAGTGGTAAAAGTGGCCCAGTTTCACCTCGACTGATTCCAAGCTGTTTATGTCCTGCCGGGATTGCGCAGAGCCTCTCCGGTTCGGAATCCACCAGATTTACGTGATTTATGCTTTAGTACCATATATAGCGTAGCTTACCTGGGGCAGCACTGTGGTAACATAACGTTTCTAAAGGCGATTCCTGAAAACTCATTGGCTTGCTAATGCGAATATAAAGTAATTACCATATTTAGAGTGTTCAAAAGTGCTGTCTGGTCGAACTCGCTTGGCAGACATGTGCGGTGCACACCTTCGGTTCGAATCAAGCGATAGGCTCGATGGCAGCCGCAGCCGCAACAACCGTGACTTGACACGAGCAGGGGATGCGGGACAGTGACTGGACAACATGGAAGACGTGAAGACGGGGGAATGCGTGCGGCGATGATGCCGACGGAAGGGCGGTGTAGACGTCTTTGTGAATCTCTTTGCGTCCCATCCTAGTTAGGCCACCTCCAAATTCACTGTCACATTGTTTCCGTCCCTCAATCCCTCCGATGGCGTCGTGCACCTAGATGTCAACATCGCCGTCGTCGCTGCGTAGCGCGCATCCTGTATATCGATGATTAGTATTATATAATGAACTTTGATGAACAAGCTTTGATGTTTCAGGTTGGGCACTTGTCGTCTTGGTGATTTTCGTAAAAGTGTGTAAAATTCCTGATGACGAATATTTGTTCTCGCGTGCGCGACGTTGTATACGTAGGGTTTGTCATGTATCAAATATTGAATCAACCGGCGTCCTGCAGATATCCCCGGATCGACAACTTCTCGCGAGTTCCCAATACATCGACATTCTACCATCGATTTATTCTACTCATTCGACCCCCATTCCGACTTCTCTGGACGAATCTCTCGCTTTTGGACAAATGAAGGCATGACGCACCCAATCCGTCCAGATACTGCCTCTCTCGTTTATCTCACGGCCTGCACTGCATGTCATAGTTTCACTCCATCCCATTTAGGGCGCGGCCGGCGCAATGATGAGGTGATATATTAACTCGGGTTTGAGCGATCGCGGTGTCCTCACGTTTTCGGCGGCTGCGAACGTACCATCCAACAAAGTCTGATGTGGAGGACGTGACAACGATGACGGACGCGAGTCGAAAGAGCGATGGCTGTAACACGATAGCAAATTCGACCGCGTACTAGAAACTGGGCCCTCGGACAACCGACGCGGATGACGAGATCAAACGAAAAAGTCGGCTCTAGGCCGGACGAGGGTAATTCTTCAACTCGGCGGAACGACGAAGACGGACACTCGCACCATAGGCAAGGTTGACGGCGATTTCAGGGTCGACGGCAACGGCGTCATCGGTGTCGATTGGTGGCGACCGGGGGGCTGACAAAGTTGGGGAACTGTTACTCAGATTTAGATAGGACTCGGTATCTAGATCGAGTTCCGAGGTGTCTTTGGCGATTGTCCGGAAGGTCGGCCCATTTCTTATCCCTTTTTGCAACCAGATCGATGCATCCTTTTTTCTTCCCGTTCGTATGATGGACAGATTCTGAGCCTGAGGTTGTGTTTACGCTCATCTGGCAGTGCAGCGTACTCGCTGACAATGTAATGCAAACTTGGCAATACATTGGTTTGGGGTCAAAATGAGATAACACTGCATCGTACGTATTACATGGGTTTTTGAGTGGGCTATGCACTCTCACAGGAATTGATATAGAGTCGGGAGATGTGGTTTCCGGTCACGTAAGGGCCAAAAAGTCCTGACAATGTTGTTCAAAGTCCCGGAATGAAGACTATATTTAACTTCATGTAATGTCTTTTGGATCGGTGCGTGCGTGACGCATCAAAGGTGATGAGGATGACACATGATATGGGGGAGAAAACGCGTTGAGCCTGACGTGATGACACCATCGTGGCCAACGATCGGATGCGCTGAATGGAAAGCGATGAGCGGTGGCGTTGACGATTTGCAATGAATGCGTCAAAGGAAACGGGATGCATCGATTTTGATGACGGCAATAGATAATGCACGTA
The DNA here is from genome assembly GCA_038090335.1 of Solioccasus polychromus. Lineage (NCBI taxonomy): Eukaryota > Fungi > Basidiomycota > Agaricomycetes > Boletales > Boletaceae > Solioccasus > Solioccasus polychromus. The sequence goes on along the minus strand of JBBPMM010000149.1, from coordinate 8,969 downwards.
AGTCATCATCCAAGTCAACGTAGCTGCTTGAACCGCGTTGTCGGTGACTCGCCGCATTTACACAGCATGACGACCTTAGAGCTAGTTCGGATTGGTTTTGAAGATGCTACTATGTCGGCTATAGTGCTGTACTACATCGGCTATGAGTGGTGGCTGAGCACTCTGCCGTGCTCCGTCTGAACCCGACTGTGAACACTGATCTGAGTAACATCAATATACCTCGCTGTTGGCACATGTTCCCCTTTTCACCTTGACACTTCTCCCTCATGTTCATCCTACAACCAGAGCAATGGATATGTATATATCGATGTTACAGATCAGCGTTCACAGTCAGATTCAGACGGAGCATGGCAGAGTGCCCAGCCACTACTCATAGCCGACGTAGTACAGCACTATAGCCGATATAGTAGCATCCAATCCGAACTAGCTCTTAGTGATAACTGGGCACATCGAACTGATGCGTGTTAGCTGCGCATCGGAGGACAAGAGCGTTTCAAACGTATCACGCATGACAGGAAGGACATGCCATGCCAGTGTGAATGAATGTGTTGAAGGCAACGATGCGGAATACTACCCAAGAAAGTACGTCACACTCGTCACAACATAGTGTGACATACACTTCTTGCATACCAGCTTTTCACCTACGCAGTCAACTCGGTTTGTCCTTTTCATTCGTGGTTGTGCGATTGTCGTTTTGCGCATAGTTGTATGAAAACCCAGAGAAAAATAGAAATTTAATGGGCGTCGTACGACCTGGCTTGCCAACGGATATGTGACTACGCGTACTTTAGGCCACCCACGACGAAGTCTATTCCGAAGTCAGCCTCCGCCCACCAATGACACCTGCTCCTGGACTTGATGTGACCTCCACTCGCCGCGATGCCGCCCACGCAGAGCACAACTGCTGTAACGCTTACCGCGTCGACGTCGTCGAACACCGGATCCACTCACCGCCCATCCGTAGCTGCCCTCATCGTTCTCGGCCTCGTCCTCTTCCTTATGGCCGCACTCGCCATCGCCGTCCTCAACCGCCAACGCAAGGCCATGGCAGCCTTTCGCAAGTCCAAAGAGTCCTCCCCACAAGACCCCGAAGGCCAGCCTCCCGCCAAGCCGTCCTGGTTCGCTCGTCTCAAGTCTGCGTTCGACTTGCTGAGATCCGACGATCCGCACACGGACGTGGACCCGGGCGCGACTGTACCGGGCGCAACTGTACCGGGCGCAACTGTACCGGGCGCAACTGTACCGGGCGCAACTGTAGTGGGCGCGCTACACGCGACGAGCGTGCTCCTGGCCGCCGCACCCTGCCAGGTCTTCACCCCACCGATGTCGATGCATTTTCGGATTCCGCTCGAGGGCAGGACGGTGCTCATCCTCGGCGGGCCGTGGCTCCCGGCATCAACTCCGGATGGCCCGAGCGGCCCGTACCGTACTATTCCCAGCGTAGTGTTGGTGCAGGTGAGGGCGCATTCGCATTTCAAAGGGCGCGCGCGCGCGTTTCGGACTCGGGGCGTTTTTTTCTGACCTTTTTTTTTCTTCCCCTAGGACGACGGTGCTCACAACGTGGGTCTCGGTGTTGGCGATCCTCCAGCCCCAAGTCTCGATCAGCCGGAACCGATCAGCGACATCGATATTTCGTCGCTCATCCAACGTAGAGAACCCAACGCCACAACGGACAATGGCGAGCGAGCGAAGGAGCAGTAACGTCAAACATATCATTTTCTGCCAACAAACACCGACGTTACAGAAACCTCCACTGAGCTCATGATCTGATGTCCGTATCAGGCCCAATGTATCCAGAGTGCGACAATCAATACTAAAGTAATGTCATGGTTTGCATGCCATCTCAGAAAGTACCCATCACAAGCCACATGTACGACAAAGTAAAGTGCCGCAACTTCCCGCGATGAGCACGCTTGTGACTTGAGCAAGGCCCGTGGCAGCCAGCGCGACGCTATTATCAGATGAAACCAGTTATCGAGCGGTGACCAGCTCCTTCTGCCAACGTACACCGACGCTACAGAATTAACGTGTACATACGATACATTCAGTCAGATATCCGTACCAGGGCCCGCCACCCCTTGTGAACGATAATTACCATGGAAACCAAAGCCAACGACACACTCTAGGCTCGCCCTGCCCAACTCCTTCATGCTCTTGGCGTCCAACACCAACAGATAGCTCTTTTCTGCATAACCGTCGAGCACGACGCTCAAGAGTACACCATCGTCTTCTTCGGTGCCTTCGGGGTCACCAACAAAGATGGGCTCGCCGGGACTGTGTCCCTGCACGGACCAATACGTCGGTGTGCTTGTTTCCGTGTCATACTTGACGATGCCATCAAAGAAAGTGCTCAAGCCACGATCGCAGACGCCGTAAATGTACCGCGAGGGTTTGGTGAGGAAACGGGGATTAATGACAGGGAGGTCGCACGAGTGGTCATGCTCGGCAGTCCACACGAGGACCGCCTCGCGCGCCTCGGACGGGGCGTCGATGGTAGTGTTGACGCCGGGTAACCGCCAGCGGCGTAAGAACACGTCACAGCTCCCGCTGCGCTTCTCGCCCACGTAGTCGAGTGAATCAGGAGAGGTAGATTTGATCTGATTGTAGTAGAAGCGCTTGATGACGTCGAGGTTTTTGTAGATGGAGAGGTCGGCGACGACGTCGATTTGTGAGGGGTCCGAGGGGGAGGGCTCTTCCCATGCATTGACGGTGTGGAAACAGAAGAAGGGATCGCATTCGTATTTGGCGACGACGCCTTTACCGCGTTTGCGGTCGACGACATACCACGAGGCTTTCTTAGACGGGTCAAACGGCGCAATGGCGTCGAGCATGTTCTTCTCCCACAGAATTCTTGCACCTCCCCACGAATACTGACCACCCCAGATACACAAGATGAAGTAATTCTCTGTGAGGATGGTCGAGTGCAAGTAAGCACCCGGTGCATCTGTGATGGTTGCCAAGATGTCTGTTTTTCCCGTGGCAGCAGACACGCGGAAGATTCTGTACGTCTGCTGACTGCCAAGCGCGAGGTTGTAGTTGAAAATATCACCAGTAACCGGGTCCGACTTGGCGTGGGCGGCCGATAGGGTTCCGGTGAGTTCGGGATGGAGGACGGTTTGGGTGACAAGACCCAGGGGTTCGAGTGTTTCAGGCTCAATTTCACGTAGCTGGGCTGCATCTGTCTTGACCCAGAGCGAGTCGACGCCAGACGCATGGCCACCCTTCTTCTTCCCCTTGGTCGTATCCACTTCACTGAGACCGGGAGGGTTCACAGATATAGTAACGCCGACGTTGATTTGATTCTGTGGTGGCCGCGGGTCCGGCACGAACATGGTCATGACCTTCTTGAAGAAGCTGACACAAGGGTCGCGCTTCTGACCAAAGCTGAAACCGTCCAACTTGCCAGTCTTGCGAATGTTTTCGATGAGCGGGTCGACGCTTCGACGTGAGTTGTAGATGACGCGCGTGCCATGGTCGGACTGGATTATCTGGAAACGGTGGTTCTGCGAGAAGCCGTCGAACCAATGGTCTATAGAAAAAGTCGTGCCATTGTCGGCTTTCACTTGGTGTCCTCCTGGACCTGTTCGATACAGGGTACCCGAGACGTAGGATGGAATGGTTCCAGAGACTTGAAGCTCGATGGGCTCTCTCTCCTCGTGAAAAACATCGAACTAGAACACCGGTCAGTAGCGTTATTATCAGAATACCAGTACTTGGACGTACTCCCGCATCGTTGGGCCAATTGTTGTACGGTTGGGACATTGTGCGTGACACTGCCCTCCTTTAGGCACCTGGACTCTTTATATGGATGTAAAGCAGTGCCATCATGATGATGGGTGGCATTGCCACATCGTTGAAGGTGACTCCGGTGACTAATCAGTAACTAGGGAAGATCAAAAGTACTACGGCTGACGGTGCAACGTGCAAGTCAGCCTCTCAGTTCCTTACATTAAAACACACTCGGTTCGGTATGTTACTTTTTTCTACGCCGTCATCATTCTCGCTCTCTGTCGCTTTTCGTCGTTTTCTATCACGTTTCGATGGCGCCTCAAATTGAAGTCACGAATGCTCAGTCTTCGACGCCCGACGCCAACGCAAAGCTTTTCGTCCCTGTTCCCGTAGCACTTTCGATCTTCCTCGGTTGTTGCGCTGCCTATGCATTGTCCTATGTCCTCTACCGCGTCATCATGGCCCGCAGAAGTGAATCTAAAGACGACGTTCCAGACACACCTGACCGTGGCGTGTCCCAGTTCATGAGTATACTGCCTGTCCCAGTCCTCGCATCGCGCCTTACAGCCGTCTGTCTAGATGGCGGTCGTCTCACTCTCAACTTGCCCCCTACTTCCCCCACTACCACCATCGCTAGCAAGTCCTTGCTAAACGACGTGCGTCCTAGGCTTCTCGGTCGTAGATATCTCACTCTATTTATTCGGTATGTAGACCCGCGACGAGGTCAAACCCCTTTCAGATCCCTTCCACCCCTCCCATCTGGACATCCCTGCAAGCAGCTCGGCAGGATCTTCTGCATCACCCTTTATCAACATGACGCCCTCCTTCACCATGCATCCAAACCAAGAGATCAGCCAAGTCCAGCTGCCGGAGAAAGACCCCCTCGAAGACCAGACGCCCATCTCAACATCTGATCCGATCCCAGGTTTGACCCAGCAACCATTGTCCCAGCGCGTCGCGGCCAAGGTCAAGTTCGTATCGCGGGACCGTGCGGAAGCAATCGCGCTCGATCCCAAGCTTGCGCCCGTCCAAGGCCCGATTCGTCCCCTGTCGATGGTCGCAAGTCCCTCCCCGAAGAAACGGACCCTGTTTGGATTCAGATTCAAGCGCGAGCGTCGCCACGATGCGAATTCGGAACAACGATGACGATGTTGAGTGTTTCGACGGTCGGCGAACCCGCTTATACAACCCGCGGCCGGATTTCGACTCTTTCCCTTTCTCGCTTATTCTTCCTTTTCGGTTCACATCGCCAGCGTACATGTCACTTTTTTTTTGTTTTTAGCTTTTTTGTTTGTATACCCTCCAGCAAATATATTTTCCTCGTCGGCACATGTACATACATAAACGGGGCAGGAATATCAGTACGGTGAGTTCCACATAATCATGTAGATCGAGGTATCAGCCATATGGATGACGCCACCTGGCACGGTACCATGTGTTTTGCTTCTAGAACGAACAATTAATACCGAACCCAACACGTATAAATGTTCAGCCATGAGGCAGTTTTGCTATGGCTACGACAGCCGACAGACTCCCGCGGAGACATCTCTCCAATGGCGTTACTCTACCTTGATGATTGTGCATGGAGGATAAGCAGACAACCAGATGAAGTGTATTGCAACCTGTTACAAACATTGATTTACACGAGATAGGTGACCTGCATCTCGACGATGCATTGAGTTGCACCAGTCCAGCTGAATAAATAAACATATGATGGCGGTATCAGCATGACAAACAGAGTTCCCAGTATTCGTACACATTCTCGTTTGCGTGATCTTTCCATTTCGCGCACCCTCATTTGCGCAAAGCGTATCTCGAAGGCCGCATCTCGGACTTGGAGCGACCCAAACGACCGTCAAAGCCGTCCTTGTGCACCACCTCCCATTTATCGTCCTCCAACAAGTTTTTCTTCTCGTCCGCCAGCGTATCGCTGCGACGCATACCGCCAGCTGACCTCCTCAGCGTCGTGCGGCGTCGCACGACCTCGACGACGCCTTGCACCTTGGGTAGTGCCGCTTCAACGAATTTCACCTTCGTCGGGGACTGTTCGACCGACTGTGCGGCGGTGATGTAGCCCGAGGGCAAAATGTCGCCAAAAGTCTTGGCGGGCTTTTCAGACCACTGTCTCAACGTGGGGTCATGGAACTCTACGAAGGGCGAGCGCAACACAAACAGGCAAGGGCATCGCAGTGAGCAATCGTATGAAAATAGGTAAATAAAGTAAAGTAAAAAAAAAGGCAACGGTGCACATGCCTGTGATGGTGACGTTGCGGCGGTGTGGGAGTGGTGCCGCGACGGGCTTGAGGAAACCGTACTCTTCGCCTGGTGCACCCTGGTACAGCTGACCTGAACGGTCACGGAAGGTGTATCGCTGCGTGTCTGCGTCGTATGCAATGCGTCTCATCCCCTCCGGGAGACGGTATGCGTCCTGTCGCAATTCGGCGTTAATACACATGTCACTAGCTGTGTCTCTAACAGGGGATATTTCACGGCGTGCAAATGGGCACCCCTAACTGTAGACATGACTTACCTCGTTGAATTGAGAAAAACGACCTTTGTTCATTGTAGTAAGGATGAGGATGGATGAGGATGGTGGTGGCAGTTCAAAGAATGTAGAGTTATGTGGCGGGGTCAATTGTGATCATGATGGGAGGTAGAAACGTTGACAGGGGCACAGCTATATGGCTTTTTAAAGGAAATAACCCCTCGAAGTGGGGCAAAAATAGCCTCGGACCAGAGTCCGAAGCAACAAAGCTATGTACATATGATTTGTCTTTTCAAATGTAAAGAAAAGAAGACAGACAAGGTGTCAAGACTCGAATGGGTTCCAAGCATTATGAAGTAATATTAGCAGGTATGGCTCCAGCAAATCAGGCTTCCCAGAATTGCAAAGAAAAGGAGGAAAAGGATGGTTTCCGTTACAAGAATAATTCACCAACGGCGGAGACAGATCCGTCGTTATTGAAATAGCACGAACCCGTTCCAACGTACGCTGACCCAGCAGGGTCATTCGCTAGGAACAGCTCTGGGCTGGTAGCAACAAATGCGAAGTACTTGTCAACATAGTCTAGACTCTCGAGGAAGTTTATAGCCTGCTGGAAAAAGTTAACCCTGGAAAACCGTGTTAAATGTAATTGGGCATGATTCAGCTTAGGCTTACTGATCAGCCTGGCCACCGGGGGGGTTTTGGAGGGCGAACTCGCTAATGACGAGTTTAATATTCTTGCAGAAGCAGCCTGTCAGCGTCCAATGTCCAGAAGTCATCACGTATAGCGCTTACCGGGAATTGAGCGTGTGCCTCTTCGATGTAACTCTGAAACTCCGCGAAACTTGATCTGACCAAGTATTACAAGGTAAAGCTTGGGTAGAATGTATAGTCTATCTCTTACCCATACCAGTGCTACAGATGAACCGTTCCAGATCAGTGAAAGTATCAACAAGAAAAAAGATTTAACTTGCCAGATTCACGAAATCAAAGTAACACTGGCCGGCGCAGGCGGTAATCATAGCACTGACCCATTCTAGACCTTGACCAGGCTGTACGCTTGAAGTAACAGCAGGGAGCGCCTTCTGGATGGTCTAATCCATTTCCGTCAGCAACGAGCGCACGCCGGTATAAATACCTATACGTACAAGAGGGTTGACATATTCAATGTACCAAGCGGCGGCCTGAGCGGGAGAGATGCCATTAACATCAGGTTCGTTCAAGGTGTACACGGCTACAGGCCGCCACGTTAGGACGATACACGAAAGCAGAGCTACGGAGGAGACGTACTCTTCCACCCCTGAGCTCTCCAGCGATCTTGAAGCTGAGCAACAGGGCTGGAATCACAGTCAAGGCAGCGTTGCATGCCGATGAACTCGATGTCTCCAAAACTTCCACTCGCGGGCGGTTCATAGGTCTCCCAGTCGTAACTATAGACAGGGGAAAAATGTGTAATTGAATCACGGCATTAGAAAAAACATACACGGCCACAATTTTAGAGGTGGGGTTGGAGAACGGTTCCGGGTTACTGTATTAACTAGTCAACATGAGGGCCAGATATCGCAGGAATGTTTTCACAGAGGTCTGTTATCTGTTCAAGCGAAAGGTCAAAAGTGAACACAGATACATGTCGGGAGTGCTTACAATAGGGCCACGGGCATCCAGCCTTCCATGCCTGGACGGCAGTCGCGAAGATTGGAAAGAATACAATGGCAGAGGACAGCATCGGGCGAGCGAAAAGGCTGATGTCAGAAGAAGGAATAACTTGACTGTATTTATGGGAAGGCTAATCGTCCGGTAGGGTGACTCGCCGAGAATCTGGCAGTTTCCAGTAATGCAAAAGGTCATCATGAGGTCATGGGGCCCGTTTCCGTCAACCCATGATGGCGCAGGATCACACCTGGACTGATATGAGTTGGAATTCATCGCGCCGCATGAAACATACCTAGTCGCTGTTGCAACGTGACTGAGTGCCTGATGAAGTGAACGTGGTTGGACAGAAGTTGGAATCGCCGGTGACGAGATGGATCGGAATGGATTGTAGAGCAAGTATGACTGTCAGTGTGTCGACTAAGTTTTAAGCATCCATAGAGTTCTGATCTTTTCAGTGTTTTTTCTCTGTTGATATCTTGAGTGTGCATGCAGCACTGTCGAATCATTGACGAGCAACAAAGTTGTCGCTGCTCGGAACTTGTAATCAAACGTGCGTTTAAACTTCGAGATAGCGGTGTGATCCGTACCGGTTGTCCCAAGACATACGCGAGCTCGCGAGGCCCCGTCGTCAGGTAGTGTATGGTCAGCTTAACCTTCAACTTGTTCCTGTTTCATACTCTGCGTCGACCATGTGCGCCAAAGTCAAACAAATTTCTGGCCCCGAATTACTTCAAGAGCTTGAGACGAGCTCGTTGTCACAAGAGCTCCACGTTCGAGTCTTGGCCATAGCGTGTACATCGAATTTCGCGAACGGAGCGGCGCGAAGTTCGCTCCGCCAGGATGACACATACTTATTTGATCAAAGCTGTCTTTCAAATGCTGAGACCCGAGTCCGAGAGAGGAGAATGTGGATAAGTATTGCCGTGGCAACTATTAGGCAACTCTCGACTTAGAAGTGGCTACTTCATACGTCTACCAATATTCCACCTTATACAGTCGAGTCCCTCCTAACAGATACTAGGTATAACCCATACTCCCTCATAACCCATGCAATTTTGCATTTCCCAAGTTGGTTTGCAGGGATTTCGTGTCCATAACCCAT